>CAOJBJ011015367.1:0-18394 GCA_948291685.1 Euphorbia celastroides | reverse complement strand
CAGTTAGATTTCAATTTTGGGAATTGACGAGAGAGCTGGGATCCGAAGTGTGCGGTTTCATTTAATTGTGGTGGAAGCGCGGGTTTTGTAGTGTTTGATATTATCAAGGCCGCGTTGGCGCTCACGGGTCCCGCCACGTGGGTGAGACGTGGGAAATACTGTTAACTTTCGCGGGTTTTCCGTGATGAGAGTTTTGGGCTTGAGTTTAGCTTAGTTTAGGCCCAATAATAAATAGGGTTTGGCTTTAGAGTCGTTATCATGTCCGCTTTGAGCTATTGTTAGTAAAAAGTCCGATGAAGCTCGGCTTAGTCTCTCCTATGTGTCCATAAAGTAAAGATTATAAAATGAAGAGCAACATGTACGAATGTTTATCTCGTTTTTCTTTGTAATAGTAAACTTAATTGTTGTTGGCCAAATGCATTGGAGTTCGTCTGAATTTATCTTAAAATGTCTTTCGTCTGCTTGAATTTTCAAGAATTCTTCTCGTCTTTTGAACTTATGAAAAAGTATCACTTTATTCATTTTAAGTTATAATAATGCACCATTTTACCTTTTAGACGCTACGTGTCGATTCATGATTGACTTGACTTTTCAAAAATGTTACCCTATTAAAAGTTGACGTATGTAATTTTAAAGTTCAAAGATTTATTTTAGACAAATCCAAGAAGGTGAGAGGTTATTAAAAAAAATACAGGGGAACGAGAAAAACTTTTGAAAATTCAAAGGGCGAGAGACAATTCGAGACAAGTTCAAGGAAGCAATGTATTTAGCGTATATAGTTAGGAAAGTTATATGGTGTTATTTAGAGAACTTGAAAAGGCCAAATGCATAAATACCTCTTGAATTTGTCCATTTTTGTCTTTCAGCCGGTTGAACATTTTAAGATGATAAATAACTAGCCAAACTTCATCAAAACAACAATGAAGCAACTATACTCCCACGACTTTTGACAAATAACCAACTCATGCTGACGTGACACATTTCGTATAAAATACGTGGATTTGACTTTAACCAATCGGAGTGTGCCACGTTAGCATGAGATGATTTTGTGACAAAAATAGTATAGTATAACTGGTTATTTATCATCTTTAAAAGTTCAGTCAACTCACTGACAAAAATTGAATAATTTAGGATGGTATTTATACATTTACCACTTGAAAATAAAGTTTTGTTGAACACCGGATCGAGAAAGAAATCCCAAACAATTTCTGCAAAATTCAAATCTAACTCAATTCGATTTAAAATAAACTTGGTAAAATAACTAATATTTTGTTCAATATTCGATTAAGGAATAGCTTTCAAATAAATACATCTATCCTTTCTATCTCGTATTTATCACAAACACACCATTCCTTGAGAAAGTTGAATACTTGTATAGAAACTTATAATAGAAATAAAAAAAAAACTAAACAATTAATATAAGAAACATAAAGAACATAGAGTACATAATTAAATAAAGAGAAATTGATACCCATGTACAATACTTTCAAACTAATAACACAAATTATCTAACAGGAAACTTATTTACTTAAATGAAACCTTTAATTTGTTATTTACAAAATTAACAACCTATAAATACTCCTAATTAACAAATTCCTTAAATTTAAGTTTTGATATGTCGTCTTTCTTCCTTCTCCGTCTGCGATTCTTTTCTTCTTCAGATTTTTTTGGCGACTTCGATTTTCGACGAGATTCCGACTTCTTCTTCTTCCTGTTTTTTCCAACGAGATTTCGGTTTCATTTGTTTGTTGTTCGACTTCAATTATCTTTTCCGGCAAGATTTCGATACAACATCACCATTGTATCTAAATTTCAGCTTCATTCAGTTTGTTTATCGACTTTGATTTCAATTTTTTTCGATTTTGATTTGGTTAAATTGATTCTGTTCTCCTATTTTTTCTTGATTTTCTATTTGTTGTTGTTTTTGAGATCCAATGGTGGTGATGATGATGAAATTGTGATGAAGATTATGATGTTTGAAGGATGCACACAAGGTGTTCGATAAAATGCTTCTATAGTGCGAATGACATGTATAGTACATGTAATGACGATGTATTGGTTGCGTAATATGTGTAATGGATTCTTCTTCTTCTTCTTTCTTGTATTATAATTGAATTTGCAAGTGTGTAATAGATATGTATTGTATATGTAAATCATATGTAAAGTTTATGCAACAGTCTGTAAATTAGTTCAAAATTTTTTATGTAAAGTATATGTATTGGATATGTAATGTATATGTATACATAAATGAATACGTAGTAAGATAATTCTTAGATCTATTTAACCATTTCAGAATGATATGAAAATTAAATGTAAAATATGGGAGATTCTATGATAACTTTGTTTTTTTCAAAGTTAACATTAGTTTGCTCTTCATTACCATTGGATTAGTGAGATGAAGTTCAATCCAATGGTGATGAGAGCATAGTTAGGAAAAAATAAAGTCACCATAACCTTCACCGTAAAATATATGTGTACGCGATATAAAAAGTATGTAAAGCATATGTAATACATATGTAAAACATTTTTATAGACATATCATTTTTGTAAATATAAAATTTAAGTGGATACTTGGTGATAATAATTTTGTTATTTTTATTATTTATGTAATAAGTTAAATTTAATTGTCATTCTCTTGAATTAAAAGTAAGTTTTTTTATATATTTTTTTTGTAAGTTATCCTTAAATAAAGGGAAATAAATATGTAACTTGACCAAGGTTTAGCCATCAGGTTAACACCAATACTGCAAAACGCAAATCGGTAAAGAGTAAAACGACGAGAAGATGGGCCACAATAAATCTGGAAAGTTCGACAAACTTCTTGCAGTGTTATAAGTTCCAGACGAATCCTTCCCTTTCCTCAATCTTCTTCTTCCAAATAAGTTCTTCAATTCATCTAGCAGAATTCCATTCATCCGTACAACTCCTGCAGGAAAACTACTCCAATTAGTAGCGCAAAGTAGGCGAAGAACGAAGAGAAAAGATCGAAGAAAATGGGCGTTGATTACTACAAAGTGTTGCAGGTCGACAAGAACGCGAATGACGATGACCTGAAGAAAGCTTATCGGAAGCTCGCGATGAAATGGCATCCCGATAAGAATCCGAACAATAAGAAGGAAGCCGAGGCCAAATTCAAGCAAGTCTCTGAAGCATACGAGGTAAAGCTAAAGTCCCCCTTAGTTTCAGGATTTTTATGATTGCTGATTAGGGAATTGCAATTGAATTCGCTTATGATGGAATTCAGTTGGATTGTTGTACTCTACTGTTGTCTAATTTGAGGCAAATCGTTCTGCGAATTCAATTGTCAAGTCTCTGAACTAGCTAAAGTCCCCTTAGTTTCAGGATTCTGATAATCAGTTGTTAGGAAACTGCAATTGAATTCGCTTGTTATGGCATCAATTGAATTATTGTTCTCTAACATTGTCTAATTTGGAGAAAATCGTTCTGTGAATCGATTTGATTGCAGGTGTTGAGTGATCCTCAGAAGAGAGCGATATACGATCAGTACGGAGAAGAAGGACTCAAAGGTGTGCCGCCGCCGGACGCCGGCGGTCAAGGGGGAACGACATTCTTCTCGACCGGAGATGGTCCGACGACGTTCAGATTTAATCCGAGGAACGCTAATGACATTTTTGCTGAGTTTTTCGGCTTCAATAGTCATTTTGGGGGAATGGGAGGGGCCAATGGGATGAGAGGAGGACCGAGGTCCTTCGGGGGAATGTTTGGCGATGATGTTTTCTCCTCTTTTGGCGAAGGCCGGCCTATGAATTCAGCTCCTCGAAAAGCTGCTCCGATTGAGAGGACATTGCCTTGTACTCTTGAGGAGCTCTACAAGGGCACTACGAAGAAGATGAAGATTTCCAGGGAAATTGCTGATGCTAGTGGGTAAGTTAGGCTTTTCTTTTGCTTCTGTTTTTGCATTGTTGTGCTAATCTATGCTAGTGGAATATTACTGAAAGAGAAAAGTTCCTTCGCTTCTGGATCTTCTAGTTTTAGTTAGTTTGTTGATTATGCAATTAATGTTTTTGAATTTCATTCTAAGCTTTAATCTACTACAGTTGGATTAGTTGGGGGACATTAAATTCAGTTAAGTGCATTTATTTGATTCATCTGCTCTGGAATTGCTGTTCTTTGCAGTTTAAGGTAGGGCATGAGCAGTTTTGAACTTGTTTTCGTGTAAATATGGATTTGAAGAGTTCAAGGATCAAACCCACAACCAATTGACAGTCTCTTATACAGCATCTGAGTTCAATGTGTGATTATAATTATGTTGAATTGTGGTTAATAGAAGACTAATTTGTGAATTGTTTAGAGGCTATGATTGAGAAATTGAATGCTTTTCTTGGTTTTTTATAAAAGAAAGGTTACTGTGCTTAAACTGACAACCTCAATCAAATTTGCTTTGTACTCATTGGCTTATTTGCAATGAACAGGAAAACCTTACCAGTGGAGGAAATCCTGACCATTGACATCAAACCAGGATGGAAAAAGGGAACAAAGATAACATTCCCAGAGAAAGGAAACGAGCAGCCAAACGTGATACCGGCGGACCTAGTGTTCATAATTGATGAGAAGCCCCACAGCACATTCACAAGGGACGGGAACGATCTAGTTGTCACCAAGAAAATACCTCTAGCAGAGGCTCTAACAGGGACAACTGTCCATGTGACAACGTTAGATGGCAGAAATCTGACAATCCCAATCAACAATGTGATACATCCAGACTATGAAGAGGTTGTCCCGAGGGAAGGTATGCCTTTGCCTAAAGATCCTTCGAAAAAGGGGAATTTGAGGATTAAGTTTAATGTTAAGTTTCCAGCTAGATTAACTGCTGAACAGAAGTCGGGAATCAAGAAACTGCTCGGGTCTTAAGGGTGTAGGCTCTGTGTGATTAGTTACTTTTTAGGGGTGTTGAGATGAGGTTGTGTTACAAATAGGTGATGTACTGGCTCAACCGATTGGCATTGGTTTGTCGTATGAATAAAACTAAGATTTCAAGCTCGAAATTTTAGTATTCCAGTTTGATTGTAGAATACTGCTTATGTTACTATTTTTTTCAGAAGCAACTACCAACTTGTGAAATGTCTATCTTGAAAGTTCATGGCAAACATTAAGGGCATGTTTGATATATGACCAAATGCATACTTGCCCCTAAAGTTGGCACTTTTGTTCAAGTTGCAAATGTCAAAGCAGGCTTCTTGAAATTGGTAAAAACATGTATTTCAATTCCTTTAGTATAACGTCTCATGATCTAAACGATGAGATAGTAAAAATTCATTTTTAAAGAATGAAACCTATCATAAAATGACAGGGATTAAGTCAGTGTTTTTGACAACTTTTAGGGTGCTATGTTTGACATGTGCTACGCAAAAAAGTGCCAACTTTATGGCCAAATTCAAATGTTAATGGAACAGTATACACAGTTAAGCCTACTCTTCATTGGTACAAATGTGATTCACAATACCAATGTTTTCCATTTCACAACAACATTTTCTCACTAAAAATACAAAAACTAGTAAATTATTGGCTACTGTTGCACCTGCAAAGAATAACATGGTGAAAAAAAGCATGAAACCTCATTACTTATAGCTATGCTTACACTCCAATGCACCACACTAACAATGGTGAATTGCATCATGAATCTAATACACTACCTTCTAAAAGCTATTCAGCCATATAACTTGGCCACTAAGGCTATCTCTGCTGCAGAGACTAAAAACAATGCAGCATATTGAATCTACAACTTTACCGGTTTTACATATTTACCTCAGTCACTATAATTGTCTGAATCTCCAGAGTCTGAATCACCTTCGCTTTCCATCCCGTTACCTTCTTCATCTGATTCCGACTCTTCAACTCCCACATTTCCAATTCCTTCCCCTGAATTTACATTCCAGCCATTGCACATTTGCCCCCAATTTCCAAGCTCATATTCCTCTGCATCAACATTATCATCATCAGATTCTGCTGCTTCTGCACTGTTACTGTTATCAAATCCATTCAACTCCATCCCAGCTTTTCCACCTCCCCAATCTTCCTCATTCAAGCTTTGGAGCGACATATGGCCACCTAATTTGTTGTCATTTACTGCCACGTCGCTTCTCCTCTTTCTCACTGTTCTTCGACCCCCAGCAGTATAGAAGTTCTGCACTTGATGTTTCGGTTCAACATCGAACTTCCCAATTTGCCCAACGTTGTGCCTACTTACACTAGACTTGACAGAAGAAGACACTCGCCTCTGTGACTTTGTGGCTTTCCCTTGGTTACGGCGGGCCCCGCGTCCCCGTTTACTAGGGATATCATTTAAAGACTGATCATTACTTCCTCTTAATTCAACATCATTATTGTTGAGGGGAGAGTATCTGGAAGGAAGCTTCTGGAGATAAAGGAAAAGGGGTTGACAAATCAAACTTGATTCAAGGAAACGCTAGAAAATGAGAGCACAAAGTGAAAGAGAGCAAGGGAAATTGCTCACCATATATAGTTTTACTGGCTTTTCCTCACTGGGATCAGCTTTCTCGGGTTTAATGTATGTAATTGAAGCATCCAAATCAAAAAGCCTCAAAGCCACAGCAGCAGTTGTTTTAGGGATCCATGGCAGTAGAGTAACCAAATCAAGATCAGAAAAACCGAATTCTGCACTCTGGGAAAAACTGGAGGAGCCCAAAAGTTCTTTTGTCATCTCAAAGTTAGCAGATAAGCAGTCTCTTTTAATAGCACTCTCAAGTACAGTCAATATCTGCAACACAAAAGGACTGTTATCCCAAGTTTATGTTGATAAACAAATATGATAGGACAGCATGAAAAATGTTCAAAACCTGCAGTAGTTCCTCAGTAGATGATGAATTGTTCAACTTTGAAGCCCAAATTTTTCTGAAATCATCCACCCAAAAAGACTCGAGAGCTTCGGGTGGAACACATGCCTGCTAATTCAAACAAATGAAGAGTCAACATCACATAAATGTCAAATCCATACAGCAAAAGTATCAAAGAAACAAAGCATCTTTTCACCTCAACAAAAGCTAACAGAGCCTTGAGCAATCTGATCCCCAGAGGTAGAGAAGAGTTGAAAACCTCGGGTTCTGAAGTATTTGAACTTGTGGTAGAACCAAAACCCAAGTTGCAAATATCCAAAACCGGCATACACCTTTGCTTGCCATGTTTCATGGAGCACAAAGTCGAGGAGTTGAAGCATTCTTTCCACATCCACTTCTGCAATTCTTGGTATCTTCTAAGAGCATTTTTCTTCTCGGTTTCATTTCTTCCAAGCTCGACGCTAAATGAGGAAAAAGCATCCAGTTTGCCGTTATTTGGACCACAAACAACACTGTTAGGACTTCCAGAGCCAGCTGAGCAATCAGAGCTAGTCTCCACTTCAACAGCTTCTTTTTCAGTTGTGGCCCAATTTTGGTTCACAGTTTTGCCAGACTGAAAGCTATTTCGAACACTTGATTTGAAACATTTCTCAATCTTTTGCAGCATCAGACGTAAATGTGATTCACGGACCCCACGAGTGTCCAAAGATGATACAAGGGCATCGAAGGCCTGCAATAATGAATGTGGTCAACCATAGAGTATTTTGTGTACCCAGGCAAACAGTCAACCAATAAAGACAAAAGAGAACAAGTGTAACTCTGGGAAAGAATCAACAGCAGCAGAAAAGGAAATAAAAGAGAACTCCCTTAAGGGAGTTATCACACAAGCAAACAAGTGAATTATCTATTCAGCATCTCTATGGGTCAGATCATAACTCAAGTGTTTCAACTTTCAGGTAATCAAGTAGCCAGAGACACAGTGGCTGACTAAAAAACTGCCATATAAAGATCAATGAAAGAAAAGTGTCAAAGACACTTCAAATTATGATGAAGTTGTTAGACCTAAAATCGCAAAGAGAGTATGAAAAAAATAACCAAGAGAATGATAGTACCTCTTCAGTATCAATGAGTCTCCAGTTACCCACATGTAACTCAGCAAATATCCAACCAGAACAAGGATCGTTTCTGGAAGCAGATGCAACAAACTGCCAGTAACGATTCCTTCTGCGATCTTGTCCAAGAGGCAAGGACCTATAAACATAGGTCTCTTCTGCTAAATGCCCAATAAAAGCTTTCAGTTGTGAGCGAGATCTTTCTGAAGTGCTGGAGGGATTTTGTCCATTTTCTGGAGCAAGTAGTTCTTTGCGATCTTCATTAGTGCTTGGAGATGCTTCCTTCATTTTACTATCAGCAAAGGGAAATGGACTTTGGCTTCCTTTCACAGAAGAAGTAGCAATTACAGATGATGGAAACTCCAATTTACTCATAATATCTTCTTTCAAGCGACTTCTGTCTAATTGTGCTTCGGCCCACATTTGCTTTTTAAGAGCATTTGCAGCTTCCAGGCGATCCTGCAGAAGAAGATATCAACTTACAATAAAAAGGAAAGATACTGTACCCCCTTCCCCTTGGCAATTTCTTTCCCTACAATCCAACCAGAATAAAATTTCCACATGAACTGATCGGAAATGGCCGCTTACCTCGAGTACAGCTCGAATGGTATTCCCTTCATTTGCAAAACCAACCAAGGCAACAAGTGCATTGAGGCGCTCTTCAACAGAGAGAAGAGCATATTCCCCTTCTGCAAGTCCTTGAACCCATGATTCCCCTGCATCGCTTTCATCAACTTCCATATTTTCCTGGCCTACAACTTCTGGAGCAACAAATTTCTCAATGGGAATTGTAGGCTTAGCATCTTTGGGACAATCCAAAGGGACAGATGAAGGTAATTTATCAGGTTCAACAGGTGGAATCCCATTGCAGTTATTTTTTCCACTTATGGAAGTATTCTCCTCGTTAAAATGGTCAGCACTAATGTTAGCACCCAAAGGAGCAGCTAAATCATCAATTTCAGGGTCCTCATCAACATCACCTTCAAAATCCTCATCTCTTTCAACATCGTTGGCATCCTCTCCACCCAGGAAACCATTTTCAAATGCTCGAATTTTTTTCCTAGCAGCTGAAAGTATCGCCTCAGCATCAGCAGAATCCTTTCTATAAGCATCCCTTACACAGTATGTTGAAGGGGCAATTCTCTCAAAAAGCTTTTGATCCCTATTCAGGGCAACTGATATAGATGCTTCTGGTGTCCTGCTAGTTGTCAGGTCCCGCAGCCCAGATTTCTACAAGTGAAAGTTATGATTATGATGGCCTCAAGGCAACATGCAAAAAAACAGATCTCGGAGGGAAAAAATAACCAACCTGAATCCTCTCAGCAAGCTCTGTTACTGTTAATCCCTTGCTTCCCTCAAGTGAAAGAACATGAAAAGCCGCAAACTTGACAGTTCCAGGTGTCAACCTATGCCTAGATCTCCGGGGAAGTAATAAGCCTCTTTCCCGCATTTGTGTGAATGCATTTTCAGCTGCAGATCCATTCCGCAGAGTGGAAATGGTATTTTCACACCCTTTAACCTGAAATTAAGGAAATGTTCAATTATACTACATGAATGATCATAAAGCAATAGAAAATATGCAAGTTGCTCGAGGAGACCATAGACTTAAAAAAAGTGTTTACAAGAGTCCATCAAGTCAATTCAAGCAATAACCTGACCAACAACAGGGTGAAGATCTACTATGCATAAACTATGTATTGTTATTCCAAAGAATGGGTTAAAAAACCGCAACCTACATCCATGAAATTGATCGACATTTTCAGATTCCTAGCCTATTAAACATGCAACTGATATATTATCCTTTTCTTATTACCATATCAGATACCGAGCCCATAATGCTACTGTGCAATCACTTGATCCAGTAACATCAGTGGTACCAAAGTAGCTATTAGTCCCAAAAATATATGTTGCTCTTTTAAACAACTGCCTTGTCCTAGGAAATTCAAATTCTGGCATGTTTATTAGTTCAGCAATGAAGTTGGAAACAAATTCAATTCCAGAGACCCGGTTCATTTACTCCATACATCATCATCACTGGGAAACATCACAGAGACAGATTTAAGGATGAAAAAATGTATAGTTGAAGAGACAAGCTGATCAGCAAACCTCATCCTTGTCGCCTAAGTGTTTCCAAGTCGAACTCCTTTTCCTGAGATGTGGCCCAAAGCCAGCAGATATGGCCAATTGCCGGAATATTTCAGGCCATGTTAGTGGATTTAAGTGTCGCTGCCAGTTACATATGTCAAAGCCCCACATATAAGCCTGGCCCAGAGAAAGAAAAATCACTTCATCATCAATGAAAGAAGAAATTTCTGCCTACGAATAATATATAAATTTCATGTTAAGTACCCCTTCAACAATCTGTGGGTGCCCTCCTTCGGGATTAGCTGTACAATATTGATTTGTTCCCAATCCAGTAGATGGAGTCCTTGCAACATCTTCAATATCTTTAATTATCAATTTCAGAAGAGAAATATGTATTTCACCCAGCAACCTTGAATCCTAAAAAGATGAATTGCATATCAGCAAAGGGTTAAAATGAAATGGAAGAAAGAGATATCGAAGAGGGACAACACTCACGTAGTCGTGGAAAGCTTGCACAAACTCATCAAGTGTAAAAGGCCATAACCCGAGAACATCAGCAAATGTGATAAAAAATCTCCAAACCTGGGAAATCAACAAACACTGAGATCTAGAAAAGGATAAACTATTCATCAAAACTCAAACAAGCATGCAATCACACGAACAAAGAAGAGATGATCCAGGGACATACCATTAGAAGATTGCCAATGTTTTCCTCTGAATCCATCCAAGGTTGAAATGCATATGGTTTCTTTAACTGTACAGACTCTGGTGGGAACACTCTCAAAGAGCCTGAAGTACAAAAACATAAAGTTACAACTACATCCAGAGATTTACAGACTGAGATAGGCACGCAAAAAGATAAAATATATTATTTAACTACGATGGAAAAATTTCCAAATGTCTCACAGAGACACGAAAATAAAAGCCCAAACACTAGCTTAAAATACACAGAAATTATCCTAACAAAATATAAGTAACTAGCATCATTTCCAGATTGCAGCCTTGGGCAATTCCTCCCCATGTCATACACATGTATACAGCACTTGTATTCAAAAGAAAATATGAACTAAATAGCAGCAGCAGGAGATAAAGAGTTCAATTAAGCAACTAGTGTAGCGTGTAGGATAGAACTTGGAAATATTTACAGGACTTAGCATACTAAAGTCTTTTCAGTTTTGACCATAACAAAACACGCACCTGCTATTGTTATTACGAGAAGTCCAAGGCCAATAGTTTGATAAGCAATTAAAAGATAACCAAACTGCCAGTCTCAAGAGGGCATCATTACCTCTAAATGAATCCAGATTTTGCAAAGTATCATAACTGAGGTTAACAATTGAACTTGACCCTGTGCTTAAAGCAGCTAATTCCATGAGTTCCAATTGTTCATCCTCTAGAAGACCTAAAGATTCCTTAGCAATTCTGCGTGCAGCTGCTTTCTCAATTGCAGCTTGCCGCCTAATTGCTTCTTTCTCTCTGCGGAGTTCCTCCTTTTGCCTCATTTTCTCAGCCTTTAACATAAACAAGCAAACAACACAAAATACTTATTAACTGAAAGCAATAAAGAAAAAATGAGCATAAACTAAGATAAGATGCTTCCAAACTCACTCTTATGTACTCCTTCTGCAAAAACTTTTCCCTTCTTTCAAGTTCGCGTTTTTGCTCGCGAAGTGATCTCTCTTCTTCCCGCTGCCTTTCACGCATTAATCTCTCCTCTTCCTTCCGTCTTTCACGATCGAGTCTTTCCATTTCTTTTCTCATTCGTTCCTCATTCTATGCTTACAGGTATCAAGTATCAGTGTCAAACAAATTATTTAGCATATTCAGTATAAAGACTAAAAACATGATACCTTCCGCCTCAGCTGTTCTTGCTTTTCAAGTTCTTTGCTTATTCGAAGTTTTTCAGCTTCGCTTGCAAGTTTTGTCTCATCAATCTACAAGAACGAAACGTGTAACCACTAATCAGTTTATTATAAGAAAATGAAAATGAAAAACAACTCATAAAAGCCTAAATATGTGTAGCATACTTTACGCTTCTTTTCCAACCGAACATCAGGATCAGCATGAAAAATTGGAGCATCATCAGGAAATATATCTGGGTTTTCAGATCCCAAATGTGGGTGGCTGCTGGACTCCACATGTATTCTATTGCTTGTGAAAGAATCATGATGTAGGTGACCTTCATCATCTGTGTGAGGTGATGAAAAATTATGTCCACGAGACAAAACACGAGCACGTGATGTTTGCCCTTGAAAACCATGAACCCTGCCTAGAATTTCATCTTCATCTACAAATGATGGTCTCTGCCTCAGATTTTCAACTGAAGGATCACGATAAGGGGAATGCAAAGCTTGGTTGAATAAACCAGATCTTTTATTGGAATGGTCCTGGAGGGACTGATATTCATGAAATGACCTCTGGAACACAATTAAACACCATTTGAGAAGGCGGCCAATGTCAATTCAGACACACAATCCCATATGAATTATGTGCATGCTAAAATATGATCCACATACGTAAATTGAAACAAATAATTAGGGGTACCAACTTTGCTGGATTTTCCGTCATGTCGTTCATGTGTTTTTCCATCATAAACATGTGCTGACTGCTTCAGCTGCTCTGCCATTGCTGTTATACATAGAATAGCACCATTGTTACAAAACAGTAAAAGGGGAAGAGAGAAAATAAAGATGCATAACAGTTTTGTAAAGAAGTCAACACCATAGGTAGAGATTCCCATAAGATCATAGCCAGATAACAAAATATCAATTCCTTACATCATCAACCATACAGATGAAACTTTCACACTGACAAACTTCCAATATCCATACCCAATAGCCCGAAAATTGCAAAATATCCATTCACTAGAAATGAATTTCTACACCAGACTAAATTTTCTCAAAAGACCTCCAATGCTAACAAAAAAGGCATGCCTATAGGAAGACAAACTAACATGATAAAATGGAGAAAGGAATATCTGAACATGTGCTGACCTTTGCTCATAGTATTTATGCTTACAAAATTAATAACAAGAATAATCTATACAATTATTTCCAGTTGAAACAACTGCAACCTATTATTTACCTATCGGTGCTCCAAATGCATCAGGAGGCAAAGGATCAAACTCCATTCCAAGAACCGGTCCATCCTCTCGCAGTGGCTCACCGAGCTGTGCTTCCACACAAGCAATAGCTCTAAGCTCCATTATAGACTGTGGTGATGGCTCGTAGTACCTCCTCGCCATTTGCATATCATCCAAAGAAATCTTCATTGGATCCGATCCAGAACCTGAACCCGACCCGGATCCAGACCCATACTCACTTCCAGGCTCGGGTCCCACTGACTTCATCTTCTCAGCAGGAGGCTCCATTGAAGGCAAACGCTTACTGGGTTTTTTGGCAGGAGTCTCCTTTTTGTCTTTTAATCTTCTGTGACAAAACCACATCTGTAATTGCCTATCAGTGAGATTCAACCTCTGTGATAATTCTGCCCGCATAGCTTCGGATGGATACGTCTCCACTGATTAAACCAAGAAAAACAGTAAAATTAATGAACTCAAAAGAATTCACCAAGTGCAGCTAAGAACTACACTAATATCACAATTAAGCAAAAACCTCACAAAGATTTAACATTTATACTAAAAACTTAACATCTACACACAACCAAGCCTATTCATAACAAACAACACAAACACACCTAAGCATTCTTAACAAATAAACAATAAGATAATGAGAAAAACGCGGTAAAAACATACAAGCATAAGCCTTTTCAAGAGCTTCAAGTTGAAAAGGAGTCTTCATCTGGCGCTTAGGTTTGCTTTGGCCTTCATTAGAATTCCCAGCAGCAGACTTGCCGCTTTTGTTGTGATTCTCCCTTACCCCTTCAGAATCAGCATCCATTGAAACGATCGCGATCTCAAAATCGAAACTCGGAAGCAAAATTAGGGTTACAGAGAGACAAAAAAGGGGAAGAAGCAACAAATCCAAAAGGAATCACAAAATTCTGACTCAATTAACTTCCAATCTCTCGCTAAATATCGTAATAATCAAGGAAGAGAAAGACAGAAGGAATTCACATAATCAAAATCATAAATTATCCGTTCTACGAATCACCGAAAGGGATTTGAACGTGTGAAGAAGAAAAACACAACAATTTTCGCAATTTTTGTAAATGATACAACAAAATTGGGAATAGGAAAAAGTAGAAATCAGGAACAACAACGACACCAATAAACCAATAGAAATCTTTCTTGACCCTAATCTTGATTTCCATCTTTTTGTCATACAAATCGAAATTAACCCTCTTTTTGTTATAAATTTAATTTCAGTTTTTCTATAGTTGCTTGAGATTATTCTATTTTCTTTTTTCTTTCTCTTGTATATACAAGTTCATAGCTCTACACTCTAAAAACAAAGTATTCTTTTCCTGTTTTTTTGTTTATGAAACCTGAAAAGTTAATGTTTTCTTTTGTGCCCAACTGAACTAAAAGTGAATTAAATTTTGATAAGAATGGCTGGGTTCTTGTATAATCGTAGAACATTGAAGTATTATTTCTCTTTTGTTATTTTTAATAGTTTGTTTTGTTTTTTGGGATTGGAGCCTTTGGGATCTTTTGGCGAGTCAATTTGTTTTTCGGTTTGTGTTGGCGGGGCCCACTTGTGAGCATTTCTTATACTGGGCTTTCAAATTGGGCTTGTTGGGCCCATGGAAGGTTGAATTCTCTAGCAGAACGTAAATTACGTATTTCTTGACACTTCCATTGATTTTAAAAACGATAAAAATCAATGAGATACTAGAGTTCAATATTAAAATAGTTATTTCATTGCATATAAAATATTTTTTCTCATGTGAAATAAGTTTCTCAGTGAGATTTCAATATTAATTCTCTTATTCCAATTCTTTCATCTCTAAAATTACTAAAATACATTATTTTTTTAGGAAAATTACATTGAGGAAACAAGGCTGAAACTATTTACATTTATGACACATTCATCTAATTAATGTCTACTTTTATCATTTTTAACTTTCCTATCTCACTCTTCATCTTCTTCAAATTTCATATTTTCACCCAACACTCTCCTCTTCTCCTTTTCATATTTCTTTCAGCAGATCTCACTGGATATTGTCCCCGCTGCCTCCCTCAGTTCCCGTCATGGCCGCCTCCCTCAGATCCCGTCGTTGCCGCCATCATCAGATCCCGACGCTGTCGCCTTTCTCAGATCCCGACATCGTCGTCTCTCTCAGATCTCGACACCGTCGTCATCGCCGCCACCTCTCTCAGATCCCCACGCCGCCATCCCTCTCACATCCCGCCACTGTCGTCGTCGTTTTCTTTCAGATCCCACCGCCTGGCCCTTCACTGAAGCATTCCCCGCCGCCTCCAATGTTCGATCTCGCCGCCTCCGACCAGATCTCACCACCACCGAACGCCGGAACTACTTTGTCTGAATTTTTGTTGTTGTTTGGTTTGATCGGTTTTTTTCAGGCGATATGTGGTGTGAGAGTGGTGTTTTTCTTGCCGGATTAGCGTTTTTCGGCGTTATATTATGATATATCATAATATATCCTTAATATATCCGACGGTGGCGGTGGTGATGATGGTCGGTGGACGGTGAACTGAGAACGTCGACGGCGGACGACGGATGGTGACGGTGAACGAAAAACGGTGATGACGGACGGTGGTGGACGGCGACGACGAATGGTGAACGTCGACGGCGGACGGTGATGGACGGCGGATAGTGACGGATGGCAACGAACAGTGACGACGATGACAGTAAACGACGGATGGCGGATATATCAGGATATAACCAAGATATATCATAGATATATTCAGGTTATATACTGGATATAATATATCAGGTTATATCATTGATATATCGAAAAGATATATCTTGGATATATCTAGGATATATTTTTTAAATATATTAATTATATAACCTGATATATTTTTAGAGGGTGTTGGGTGTAATTAGTTTAGCTTGTTATGTGGTGGATGAGATAATTTTGCTAGACTAGGTGTTTGGCCCAAATCCATGTTTCAAATTGATTATGTCATGTAACTTACCCTATTTTTTTAAAAAAATATATACACCTTTAAAAGGCTGAGTTTCCTTTTCTAATATTCTCTCATGCATGCATGGATAATATATGTTGTACACCTTCAAGTGTCCTCAAGTAATCCTTTCATTATCAATATATATGGCATATTTACATGAGGTGTAACTAAAAAGCATGAAAATGAAAGAAATCGATAAATACTCAAAATTTGCATTGTACGCCTACCAAGTGCTAAAAATGGAAAGAGATTGAAAAAATGTTGCAACACAAATGCTGATGAAGGGCTATCTAAATGGAAGATGAGAAGTGGTGCAAAATAAGCCAAGAAATCCTATCAATACATCTATCTTTACAAATGTTTATCGAACTTGAGAAGTAAACTTTAGGGTATAACATTTTTATGAGAAATGTTATAAATGTATCAAAGGTTAATAATTTAAATTATCATACGTCTTAATAAACTATTTGTAATGACGAAACAAGAGAAAAACTATTGACATCTAACGATTCATGGGTGATACGTTTCTTAAAATCTTTACATATATTATTGCTATTGCTGGAAAAATTCAGTGAAAGACAACTATTTAGCCAACTTTAATATGGCCATGGAAAAATGTGGAATGCTATAGTTGTAATATCAATTTTTTTTAACAATAATTGATTCATATAGTCTTACATTAATTTAAAAAAAAAATTTCCAATTCACGTAAGATGTGATTCAAACTCAAAACCTTTAAAATCCACAATTTCTATTTTAACCACTTCGATTACAATATATCAAAAAAAAATCTGTTATTCTCATGTCAATGTCTCCTTCGGTGTGAGACTGTGACTCATTTATTGTTTGACGTGTACCCTAGTTTCAAGAGAGAGAGAAATGAGATGGTGGGAGACAGAAGCAAATATGTAAGAGAGAGCGCATTACATAACAAACCAACAGATTTCTTTCCCAATATATCATATTAACTTCTTTAGTTCTGTCCCTCTCTTTTTTACTGACAGAAATCTTCTAAGGTTTTTGATATATTATTATCGTACAAATACACTTTACTTAGTTTTATTAGTATCAAATATAACGATTACGTTTTCAACCAAAATAATACATATTGCAAGAACTCCCATAAACAGATGCAATAAAAAGAATAAAGAAAACGGCCTCATTGCTTTCAGTTATAACCTAACAATTATAATTTCAATTATCAGATTATGGCAAAATAAATATTCAAATTCCCATTCCGACAAACTCATACAAGAGCTAATATAAGCTTGTTCTGAAAAACGCAAGGCAATATACATTATTTTTAATCAAAGTGGAAATCAGTTTCAAAAAAGGCATAAATAACATAAACAGAAATACATTAAGATAATCGATTAATCAATCATTTTCTGGGAACAAGAGAATATTACTTTACAAGCGAAGGTTTCTTCAAGTCCTATGCTCCTTATGCTGTTTTCCCTTTCTGCAATCAAAACCAATTTTTTAATTAGCCTGGAGAATAACATAAGCTGCATTTGTATATTGGGAACTGGAATATAGATTATAGGGTAAACCAAAAATAGTGATTTGTGGTTCGACTCTATTTGTTTGTAAATATACATACGAAACAATTTTTGAAATTTCTTTCAATGAGTATAAATATTTTTCTAAAATTAAAAATGAATGATAAACTTTCGTGAATCATATTGAAAGGAAATTATCCTAAATATCAAATCTTGATGTATTATTCTTAAATAATATCGTTAAAATTTGAGAATGTTGAATTGATTAAAATGAGCTAATGTAACATCACTATTTTTAAGAAAAAATTAATTTTTAACATGTTCTTGCTTATTTTTCCAAACCGCATACATCATTCTGGAAAAAATAATCTCACAGACCATTTTTCGAATTGAATCAAACCACAAGTCACTTTTATATAGTTTACCCGTAGTTAAAAATGTAATATACTCGATTATCAAAAAAAAAATGTAATATACTCACTCGTTTCTCCTCTTCTATCTTTGCCTTGAGCAAAGAGTACATTGCCACACCAGCAATGGCAATTGCTGTTCCAATACCGGTTTGAGTGGAAATCTTGTTGCCTGTAGAAAAGGAAGCAAGTAAGATTTTGTTCAACAATTTAGGGTCTATTATCAAAACTGTTTTCCCAAAATTAAATTCTGCTGCTTATTAGGAAAAGCCGAGTACAATAAAAAAGAAAAGGAAGGTAGACTTACCAAAGACAACAATAGAGAAACCGATAACGAACACACGTTTCAGCACATTGCCAACAGCGTGAGTAAGAGGGGCAACCCTCTCCAAAGTGTTGGTAGCCACCTGAGTAT
>CAOJBJ011015252.1:0-12936 GCA_948291685.1 Euphorbia celastroides | reverse complement strand
TCGAAAGCTGACCTTCCTTTTCCTGATTGGATTCTTCTTCTTACTCGACTTACTGCCCGGGTTTCCATGATTCTCATCTTCTACTTCATGTTGACCCATGATTAGTCCACCTGATTCCACAGCACTCTCATTATTATTATTTGCATCGACACAATTCTTTAGAGCTTCCACTAGTGTTCGAAATGCAATGCTATAAGCTTCTTCCCCCATTGATCCTTCTTCACTCATTTGAATGGCTAATTTGCATAGCGCATTATACCGTTGAACCCTAGAAAGTACCCCTGCAGATCCTTCGGCAGCTGGTTGCCTACTTTTTGCATCTTTTGTCCATCTCTTCAAAATATACTGATTTGGTATGCTTGAAAGACCGCAGATTTGAAGAACAATCAAAGCATGTCTACAGAGTAAACCCTTGTATTCAAACATTCGACATAAACAAGACACAGTTGAATTTGTAGAGTCCCATTGAACCAAAAAATACTCGTCCTTTTCACAGTCCTGAACCCGAAATGTGACATTTGTTTCGTTTTCAGTTTCCTTTTTTGGGTGGCAGCCTACTACACCCAAAACCTCCACTTGAAATTTCTTGAATACAGCATGTGTGTACACCATTGACATTTGCTTTTCCCATGGAGAAGGAGATTTTATAGCAGCTTGTTTATGTGAAGTATCAAAATCGGCTATACTTTCTTCTTCGTACCTATTTTGCAAAATTATTCCATATTGTTTCATGAACTCTTTAACTGACATTTTCCTGTGGATATATTTGTCAAAAAATGAATTGATGCTTTCAGACCGTTGTGTTGCAGAAATTCCTGCTAGAAAAGTGTTCTCCATGTATGTAGGGACCCACTTTTTTCGATCATCATACAGTGCTTGAACCCACTCATCATCTTGAAGCTCGAATTGAGTGACCATTGTCCACCACCTCATATCAAAATCTTCTTCGGTCCACGATTTGAAAACACACTTGTTGAATTCAGACAAAAAGTTGTCATGCCTCTTGATCACATGAGAGAGAGTTTCTTGCATTTTTTCAAATATATGCCAAAGAGAAAAACAATGGCGTGAATTCGGGAAAACTTCTTCGATTGCCGACTTCAAGGGTTTGTCCATGTCAGCAACTATGACTTTCGGGGGCTGACCACCCATTGCTCTGAGCCATGTTTTCAGCAACCAGACAAATGTTGATCGGGGCTTGTCTGCAATAAATGCACATCCAAGCAAAATTGGCTGACAATGGTGATTCACCCCAACAAAAGGAACATACGGCAATTTCTCATGGTATTTCATATAAAAGGTCTCAAAACAAACAACATCATTAAAGCTCGTGTAGTCGTCCTTGCTTTTCGGGTCGACCCAGAACAAATTTCGCAAGCGCAACTCCTCGTTCAAATCTATTGCATAGAAGAAATTTGGATTCTCCTTTTTTATTCGCTTGAAATGCTCGAGTAATAATTGAGCATCGCCCTCATCAAGAGCCAAGTTTCTTCCTTTTTCTGGTTGAACCGTTATATCACTTCGAACAAATGCAACATTTTGACAGCGACCAGATTGCCTCGACATTTCAACATACATCTTTTTGGTCCTTTCACTAACTGCGTGCAATATGTCGATATTGTTCTTTTCAGCTAATTTGACATTTCGATGAATTCGAAAATGGTAGGCTAAAGCCGGTAATAGCTCGTGATTATGCTCCTTCACAAATTCATGAATTATCCACTTGCCATCGGGTCTCCTTTTCACGTGCATACTTGCTTTACAGTCGGTTTTCTTCACACTTGACCTTCTACTATTGCTTCCATCAGATTCAGGGGTAACTCCATATCTTGAACAGGCGAATTTGGCGTCTATAAATTCTTTAGATTTTTTTGAACGTCTGCTGTTTTTAATCGAAGTGGTGAACCCCATTGATTTGGCGTATTCTTGATAAAACGCGTATGCTGCCTCGTGTGATTCAAACTCGATACCACTTCGGGGCTCAAAGTCTTTGTCCTCATCAAAGACTGCAACACTCTGTTTCGATACATCGGTGGCCCCACCATCTCTGTTGTGGGTCTCATCCATGAAATCAGATGTAGTGTCGCCCATGGTATTACCATGAGGCAAATTTGCTTCGAGGTTGACAGTGTCAAGAACTGAATGTTGATTCCTGCCAGCCATTATTCTCATTTGGTTCCATGGATTGACTTCAACCTTTGTGCAAATAGTCTACAGTTCCTGCAACAGACGAAGAAAGCCATTAAAATTCTGAAAGATAGGCAAGTGACTGCAGCTGTTGTCTGATAAAATTGAACATACCACCTGGAAACTTGAGATTGTTTCTTTGCCACCACACAACAGCTATTACTGTTGGTGGCGGCTGCAAATGCTGAGGACTGGCATCTGTTTTCCCAAAAGTGGCAAACATGACATGAAAGGAACTTAAGAGTTAAGAGTAAAAAAGAACTTTCGTTCCTAACATACATTGCATTACAACTTCAGAATCACAAAACTAAGAAGGAAGATAGATGAGCAGATGCAAGAAACAGTTGCAGCAAGATTATGTAAATGCCAAACATATATTCGTTTCAAGATAAGGCAAAACTTGTATAAGCGAAAAACACACACAATCCATACAGTTAGTTAACAAGTAAAAAACTAAGAACCACAGAAAAAAACCAAAAGGCAAAGCTGTTGACATAAACTACACTTTATCCAAACATGACATTATCAGTGCGAGCCATCATCAGTGTCTTGGGTTTGGTTTGATATGCAAAATGTTCATTTCAAAACCAAAAACATTTTCTGAAAGAAGGCTCAGAATTGTACAGGTTATGCTCGTAAACTTGTTCATTTTATCAAAATACAGCAGAGTTTTCCAGGCGATGTAGATTTTAGGCTTTTCAATTCAGCAATAGCATAGCGCCTCGTGAACTGGCTGAATTCTCACAAAATTCTTTATTTGTGTAGCACTAATTGTCGTTATACATTTTTCTTTAATCTGTAGCCTTTCAGTTCGATCTAATTCTAAATGTATACTAATCAAGTCATAATTTCATCATTAGGCATTCAAGAATCCCAATTAAACACCGAGCGTTGAGCACAGAAAGAACAAATATAGAGAGGTAAACAGACGGGTAAAACAGGAAGAAAATCAATTGAGAGATAATCCAGAAAACTTGGTTGAAACAGGAGGAGAGGGAGAAGAGGGAAACCTCATAGGGAGTAAATAGAAGATGCAGAAGGCGAGTGGAGTAGAGGGAAATTGGGGAGAGTTAGGGTTGAATTCCACTCGCTTCCTCTGCTGTGTCTGCAATCGTCTTCCTCCGCGCGTTAATGTTTTTTCTGCTTTTCTTTTCAACCTCTTTCCATATGAGGTGGGCGCGTACACTATCACTCAACCACCTGCTTGTTTTTTTAATTCCCTCAGCACCCATAAAGTTACTTTGTTTTATCGAACTTATCTTTTATCCATCTATGTAAAGGTGTAAATGAATAGTGAAAATATAAATTAAATAGTTCATGCTCGAAATCATAGCTCGAGCTTGATTAAATGAACAAAGCTCGAATAAGTCAAAGCTCGGTTTGACTCTGTTCAAATTGTTTACAACCCCACAAAGATATCTCTATAAAGTAGTCCCTAAATGTCATATGACACATAAACTATGAAAAGTTGTGATTAATCTATCGAAGTTGTCCAATGTTACGAATTACTATCTTTAATGATACAAATAATTATTTCAAGTTGTATAAAGCCTAGTGAATGTATCTAATACACCATGCAAAAAATGTATGTTTAATAAACATGCTTCATACGACTTTTATTTGTAACATCAGACAAGTTCAGTAAGTTGATCATAAATTTTGAAAATGCAGGATATCAAATGAGGTATAAGAACAAATTCACAGGAATATTTATGCCTTAAGCTTTTTTGAAAAAATGTACATAAAGGTTTTATTTTATTGTTATATACATCATTTTATTTCATAATCAATAAAATTTTAGAAAAAAGTTCAAAAGTATTTATCTTTTACAAAAACACTTGTATAGATAATAGGGGAGTAGTTATCTAATTCTCCTAGCTGTGTTATCCATCTCTCTCTACAACCGTTTTCCTTCAAAAAAAATCCAATTCCGAAAAAAAAATTAACATCACCATCAGATACTAGCCTGGGCATGGCATTCAGAACAGCATAAAATAACATGTATGCAATGAAATAAATCATTTAATTTCTACAAATTCAAGCTACATTAGGATTAAACATAAAACTAACATTGACCAATCCAACACAGCTATAGCAACAGACAAATACAGAAATACAACAATTTTACATAAGGGATGTGGCCCCGAGTTGAACCTATCTCATCCGGCTTTTAACTATCATAATAGGCCGCGAAGGAGACAATTGCCTACTTCTCTATCTTATCTTACACATGCTAAACATGAATTTTCCTTCTTATATCATACTCCTGCCCCATCTTGTATCATACATCTCATTCTTTGCCCATAGTATCCACTTAAATATAAACTTCACCGCTGCACAACAAAACCCAGAACTATCTTTTCCGCCTCACCTACACATAGTACAACATTCTTATCCTACACCATTGTCAACATGATTCAAGAATTGTTTCCTTATCTAAAAGGGCCAAATACATCACTTGCCCCATGAAGTTGTCCTATTTAACATACAGCCCCATTTATACTTTGAAAAGGTTCTTGTTTCCCTTAGATTTGCAAAACGTTCCCTAGTTTGTCCCTCAACACCACGTGTCAGCTTCTACTCGATTTTGACTTTTCAAAGATGTCATTGCCCCCAATTTTCTCTCTTCAATCAGAAGTTGACACGTGACATTCATGAGCAAATGGGTGCACTTTTTGCAAGTTAAAGGGGGGCAACAAGAAGCGTTTTCAAGGTTAGAGGCAATCAGCTATTTGGGTAAAGCTCAAGGGACAAAGAGGTGTTTGGCCTATCTAAAATATTGAATTACCAGAATCGAGATTCAGGCATGTCTGGATGCATTATCATGAAGCGGAGCAGTTCGCACATTGGAGTCATCAGGCTGTAAAGAAGAAAAGACGATAAGCCGTAAGTGTGATCTGAAAGTAAAGTTAGATTCTATTTCCCGAAGAATCTTATCAAGAGTCAACTCACTCGAATGCCATATGTATAACCATTTGGTGTGCGAAAGAAATCCATTTGCCCCTGCAAGAACAGGGTTATTATTAGTCATCACCACTTCGGGATTAACAAACAAAATTGGAAAAAAATATCAGCAGAAGCAATACCAGCCCATGCATGCTTTGTTGGGGATAGTAACCATCATGGCTTGGAGCTATTGAGTTCAATTGTCCCTACAAATATGGAACCCGAATTTCATAATTAGCATCCTCCAGTTGATCATAAGATTATATACATAATCTTACCAGCCCCTGAATAGTCTGTTGATTTCCATAGAAATTATCACCCCGTGTTGGCGCCATTAGGTTCAGTTGCACCTACCAAGATACAATAATACACCAAAAAAAAAGCAAAAATCAAATCAATCTGTATTATTTTCCATTGGCGCATAATCTTAATTAACATCAGATCGTACCATTCCAGGCACACTTGGTTGTGCTCCATAATAGCCATCTAGTGTCACGGCTCTTGAGGTTAATTTATCCTGCAATAGCAGCAAAACTTAATGAGCTTTATCGCTATACACATCTATGAGAGCGTAAATGGGCTAAGAATCTATGAATGAGACCAACCATTTGTTGCAAGCTGTCTTCTGCTGCAACATTTGTAACCTCCTGCTCAGAGTTTACCTGCAGATAAAAGAACTCTGTCACGGTCAATGAATCGTGAAAAGTATGAATCACAAAATGGAAAATGCCATCTGCTACTGACCCTTCTTTTCTTGGATTGATTCTTTTTCTTATTTGTCTTGCTCATGCTTCTACTTTGATTATCATCTTCAATGCAAAGCAATCCATGAGCAGCTGAAGTGCCAGCTTCTGAAAGAGTTTTGTTTGTATTGTTCGCACTATTACAGTTCCCAAAAGCTTCTTCAATAGCCCGAAATGCTATGTTATAACTCTCCTGAGACATTGAGGCCTCCTCAATCAATTTCAGTCCCCGCTGACACAAATCATTGTATCTTTGCACTCTAGATTGTGATTGTTCAGATTCTTCCCCCAAAAATTGACGGTTCTTCGCAACTTTGGTCCACCGCTTCAAAATGTACTGGGATGGAATGGCTGACTGTTGACACATCTGAAGAACAACCAGAGCATGTCTACAGAGATAACCTTTATACTCAAACAAGCGGCATATGCATGCAACTTCTGACCTCAATTGATGCCAAACAACAGTAAAATCTTGCTGCTTTTCCAAATCTTGAACTCTGAAACTAATGCTGGTCTCATCTTGGCTCTCCATTTTCGGGTGGCAAGCTACTACACCCAAGACTTCAGTTTGAAATTTCTTAAATAAGGCAGGTGTGTAAGCCCCTGAAACACTCTTTTCCAAAGGCGATGGAGATCTCAAAGCTGGCTGCTTATTCCTCGAATCAAAATCAGCTTTTGCTTCCTCGTCATACCTGTCTTGTAGAATAACTTCATACTGTTTCACAAACTCTTGCAAAGTAGTCTTCTTGTGCACATACTTGTCAAAATAAGAGTTGATACTCTCAGAACGCTGAGCTGTTGACATCCCAGCCAAACTGGACTCCCTCATGTACATAGGCACCCACAATTCACCATCTTCATAAAGTGATTGCATCACTTCATTGTCTTTGAGCTCAAATTTATCGAGAATTTTCCACCATCTCTTTATAAAATCATCATCAGTCCATGATCTGAAGATGCATTTTTCAAATTTTGCCATAAAATTTCCATGCTGTTTGATAACTTGACTCAGGTTGTCATTTATCTTCCCCATTATGTTCCACAAAAAGAAATGATGACGAGAATTGGGAAACAACTCTGAAATAACTAGTTTCATGGCTTTATCTTGGTCAGTGATAATAACTTTTGGAGGTTGCCCACCCATTGCTTTCAGCCAGGTCTGCATTAGCCAAGAATAAGTAGCTGTACTTTCATCTGATAGCAGAGCACAGCCAAGCAACATGAACTGGTAGTGTTGGTTCACTCCAACAAAAAGAGCAAGAGGCATCTTATATTTGTTCCTAATGTAGGTAGCATCAAAAGAGACCACATCACAAAAATTAGCATAGTCATGCCGACTTTTGGCATCTACCCAGAATAAACTCTTCAGACGCTGATCGTCGCCCACATCTATGGCATAAAAGAAGTTTGAGTTTAAACTTTGCATGTGTGTGAAAAGTTCGAGCATAGTCTTGGAATCACCAGCTTCTAGAGCCAAATTTCGACCCTTCTCAAACGGGCTTTTAGAGTCACTCTTGAGACCAACAACACTTTTGTATTCAGCAAATTGCCTAGCCATTGCTGCATACATCTTTCTGGTCTGTTCACTCACAGCTTGGGCAGGCAGAAGTTCATGGTTGTGCTCCTTTACAAAACTGTGAATTACCCATTTTCCATCTGGCTTTCTCTTAACATGCATGCTGGCTTTACAGTCTGTCTTGGAACAGGAACGGCGGGCAGTTCCATTTTCTGGGTCTTGTGTGTTTTTTCTAGCACGAGGTCGGTTGAAGGACTTGTCATACTCTCGCTTTGTTCCATACCTAGAACAGGCAAATTTGGCATCAATGAATTCTCTCGATGTTTTTGAACGGCGACTGTTTTGTATTGCTGTGTTGAATCCAATGGAACGAGCATATTCTTGATAGAAGGAATATGCTGCCCCGTGAGATTCAAATTCCATACCAGAAAGTGGCTCAAGATTCGTTTCTTCTTTGAAGTCTGCCATTGGCAAACTCAAGTCCCCACCTTCTATGGCATTGACCTCTTCTGCAACATCACCCATATTAGTACCTCCTATGTCTCCATTATGGAGCTTGTCCTCACTCAACATGTGATCAATTCCGTTGGGTTCCTCACTATCTTTGTCAAGTTCACCAGAAGGCAACCTAAGATCTATGTCCATCATGAATACTGTTTTACAAATGCAATTATCAGCTCACCTGGAAAAAAAAATAGAAAAAGAAAATTCTTCATTTCATTCATACTAATGGCACAACCTGGTCTTAAACAGGAAGAGAGAAAGAACAGTAAACAACTTGTACTTAATCTAGCAACTGTTGCTCCCAGATTACCCCATGAACAAAAGATAAACAGAGAGAGAGAGAGAGAGATTTCTGATAGTGATTTGTTTCTTCCCCAAATATTCTTTCTTTTCCTCACATTCATTAGTCACAGTTCCTCTAAGTTTCCACATTTCAATACTCTATTCATGTCACATTGGTATCAATATCCTTATCAAATATTTTGCAACTTTTGAGGCATAAGAAAACACAGTATTTTGCATGCATATGCACATTCAGACCCGTCTTCATGAATACAGTTCTATAAACAAATCACCAGAAAGTGTTACTAAATTTCAAATTATTTACATTGATTATCCTTCAAACCATTCATATACATCCTCTTTCTTTCAAAATAGAGGCGCAATCACTCTTATTTTTCTCAGAACCAATTTCACTTAAATAATATACTTCATTGAATCACAGGACCTAATATCTTCTTTCTTCTACAATTTCAACTCAATCTGCAAATGAACCATGGGAGCAGCTTCATTGATAGGGTACTTGTGAAACTCTTATTTATTTCAACTTAGTATAATATAAAGCAAGAAAAGGCATAGCTACAAAACAAACACTTCGAATCCAATATCATTGCTTCAACTTCAGTGGATGCGTTGAAAAGAAATGTCATTAGCTAAAAACAAAATTCACATTTGTGTCATGGAATCCCAGGAAAGATATTACTGAAGTATAGTAATGCTTTCACTGGTTTCAAAGTGGTTTATTTTGATAAAAGTGTAACTGAGAATCTACGAAAAAGATGCAGAACTTGTACATGCCTATGTTATTGACATGGAAACTCCAGCAGAAACTCTATCCGGATTCTGATGACAAGGATAATGGATTTAATTATTTATGACTGAATGACATTTTTTGTTTAAAGTTGAAGTTTATGGGCTTTTAACTAAGTATATCCAAGTTGGAGGATCTTCAGTGCAGACAACAGCTATATACACATGCAAACATATTAGTAGAAAGGCCACTAGTTCCACTGGAATTGCTTGGGCAAACAAACCAAGACAATGTAGAAAGGTTGAATAATAGGTTTCGCCAGAAAAGAAAAAGAAAAGGCACATCAACAAAGCAATACAACCGCTGACGTGGAAACACTGTAGATTTCAATTCACTAATAGAGAATACTTCAAACATACATGTCCACATATTGCTTTCTTCTGGATGCTTTAGCCAACTGAAGCCAAATACCTAGCAGAA
Organism: Euphorbia celastroides; assembly: GCA_948291685.1. NCBI lineage: Eukaryota > Viridiplantae > Streptophyta > Magnoliopsida > Malpighiales > Euphorbiaceae > Euphorbia > Euphorbia celastroides. The sequence continues at coordinate 3,530 of CAOJBJ011015252.1, read as the reverse complement.
GTTACACCTTATTGTGGTCTTTGTTTGCTCTCCATTCCAATTTACTTGAACTTATCATTTCTAGTTCTTGAACACAACTATTAGTTATAAGGATATTTTATCATATGAGGACTAATTTCATAAGGGGTTGAGGGTTATTGGTTGGACAAACTTTCAGAAAATATTGCTTGTAGTTTTTCAAGACAATTAGCCTCTCACTGCGCCTGAAGTTGTGTTATATACCTGGTTATGGGTATAGAATTATTGATTGGGTTATCTTTGTTGTTATTCCCTGTTACAGATATTAGGAACCAATATGGATTGATGACGGGAGAGATTATAGGAGTGACTAGAGGAATCAAATTTATTGCTTTCCTATTCTGGGTTCAATCCTTTTGTATATATTGATGTAATCTCCCTCTCAATAAACAACACAGGATATTAGCAATATATCTCTATAATTTTCTACATTTCCAAATGAGCCATTAGGGCATTATTGTTAGTTATGGTAATTTATCTTTTACTGAGGTTCTTAGTATATATACTTTGGTTTGTGAGGGATAAAATAATCAATGAACATCACAACTAATTTCTATCTATTATTCACAATCTCTCTAGCTTTATCCTCTAATTTCCAAGTCCTCCTCCTCTACCCCAAGTTTCCTCTCTAATTTCGTTGACCCTAAAATGAAATCAAGCTAGTCAAGCCCAATACATGACAATTGGTATCAAAGCAGTTTGATTCTCTGTTTTTATGGGTAACAATTCTAATTTTTGAGAAATCCTATCTCATAGATACAGTTGAATCGAGCTTTATCTCTTTGTTGCTCAGTGGAGAACATTGTGATGCATCCCCCAACAAATGAGCTTCGGGCACTAATTTGTTATCGGTTTCTAGAAGCTGCCTCTTTAGCCATGCCTCCCTTAAATGGACAGAACATTGGCAACAATTGTTTCCAACTAAAGATTTGGAATGAGCCATGGGAAAGTGATGGTGTTCCAAATGGGAATGAAACTGGAGAAAACTACCAGCTTCAGAAAGTTCATAACCTTAAATAGCGGCATTCAACATGTTCAATGAAAGTTTTCAGAATGACATGAAGGAGAATAAAGTAACAAATCCCATTAAGGAACCATTTTGTATGGGAGGGGCAAGAAGAATCTTTTGTCAATGTTACTTTTGAAGATAATCAGCAGCGAGAACTCACTGCCGAGAAAATTCTGGTTCAAACCCAACCTGATCATTGTAGAAGAAAAGGATCCAAAATGTAACAAGATGAGGAAGAAGGTGATAACAGTAATTTTGGACAGAACCATCAAAAAACTCTAAAGGGGCAGAATCTTGATTGTGCTTCAGTTGAAAAGAATACTGATGATGGAAATTCTCATACCAGGAAGAGTCACTGCAAGGCCATGGACAAAAATGGGTTTAGATACAGTGAAAGAAGAAATTTTTAAGGGGGAAGGTATGTATGGCGGACAAAAAGAGCGATTTTACAGTATCTTATGGAAGGGAAGAAAGGAGATGGTCATAAGGGTTGTTTAAATCATGGTAGAGAAGCTAGAGTTTTAATTAGAAACAGAACCATGGGTGTTGACAGTGGTAACAAAAGTTGCGGAAACAGAATGATGGCTGTGTTAGGGTGGCAGTTGTCCTCTAGGCATCTGCAACGTATGGGAGAGTCTGTTCTTAGGTAACAATTGTGGCAGGAACGAGAGTGAACTATTTTCAAATCAACTCCAGCAAGAACTGTTGGAAGGACCAGAGAGTGTTCAAAGAGTAAAGTGATTCTTGAGGACAAGAATCATTTCAAGAGGGGGGCATTGCCATATACATAATAATGAGTATAGAATTGTTGATTGGGTGACCTTTATTGTTGTTCCCAAAGGAGCCATAAGGGCAATATTGTTAGTTATGTTCTTTTATTGAGGTTGTTAGTACCTATATTGGTTGTAAGAGGAATAATTATTGATGAATATCACAACTATATTTCCACTAATTCTCATCCCCATGTCCTCTACCCCAAGTTTCCTTTAATTCTGTCCCCATATCTGAAACCAAGAAAATCATGCCTAATACCGGACAAATTGACCCTTATTATACAATCTCATCAACATATTCATTCCAACTCAACATGTAAAAGTTATTGTTCCTTTTAATGCACAATGATAATTTACTAATTACAACCTATTTCACAGTTTTTTCATAATGCATCTGTATTATGGTTTTTGAACAATGTTATGAACAGATTACATGGAAATTTGGCACATTAAGGCTCTTTTTTGAAAGGGAAAATTGGAGGGTGGAGATGGCAATGGAGAAAATATTAAAGAATATTGGCATAGCATAACAATCTGCAGTCAACTTAGTCTCTGAAGTCATTGTTATTACAATAACATATCAGGTGTAGACTACAAACACAGTCACTAACAACGAACTAGTGCAAATGTACAGTATAAAGAATTTGATCTCAGCTGAAAGCATAAGAAAACAAGTTATCTCTAAACTAACGACACACCACTCTCCCACAATAACTCCCGTACTACAGAACTCTGAGCTCAAATAGGATTGTCATATCAGTCATCCAAAATTCTTTACGTATTCCTCGTCTCTTAGTTAAACTAATTAAAATTTTATAATTACGCTAAGGATTTCAAGACAATAATGAGAGCAAAAACAGAAGCCAGTGGCGGTTCTAAAACAAATCGTCTCATCACCAATCATTAACTTCCATTAAATGTAAAAGCCAATTTACGATCAACAAAAATTGGAGAAAAATTAATCAGAAAACAATTAGCAAAAGTGAAGCGATAAGAGTAACCTCGCAACGATTGCAGGGAAACCGAACTTGTTAACCTAATTTAGCAGAATCTCCAAAGAAAAACAACAGAAGCAAGTGAAACCTAGATTGGGTGTGAATGTAACTCCAAGGACACCAATAATTGAAATCCAACACCGGAATTGAACGAGTAGGGCAGTTCCGGCCGACCTAGTAGCATCAATTCCGCCGGAGCACCGACACGATCTTATCGGAGATAGGGATGCTGTGCGCACTTTTCCAGCAGCGCAGTCGGGAGGACTGAAACCCCAAAATTGCCTCAAAATCGTAATTCGGCCGCTGGTTAAGCTTAGGCAAATCGGACCGGACCCAATTGTTCAACCGCGGGCTATACACTCTGGTTGACTATTTTTCTAATTAATAAACCAATGGGTAACTACTGTTACTAATTTCCTCAATCTCGCGCCCTTTAACCACCCTTCCGTCCTATAAAATGTCACGTTTGCAATCCTAATCGTGTTTGTTTGAAAAAATATTGTGTCACGTAAAATTTTGTGTAAGGAAAAAAAAAATACTATATAGGAATATGTTTAGTTATATCGGTATACTCTCTCTGTTTTTTAATATGTATCTGTTGGACCAGTCTCGCTGATACCGAAGCCACGCTGAAGGTTGTTTTGCTCAGGCTCTGAAGAATCTCAGCGAAGGAAGAAAGCATATTGGAGAAAGCTCACTGAGGATAAGTCGCGCTGAGAAAGGACGCAAGCAAAC
>CAOJBJ011014663.1:0-11665 GCA_948291685.1 Euphorbia celastroides | reverse complement strand
GAAAGCAGTGCCAAACAGTCCCCGCAGTTTAAAATTTTTTCATTAGAATTCAAGTATTTTTCAGATGATATTTTATAATTTTTTATTAACATAATTTAATTTTAAAAAAATCTAAACTATTAAAAAAATTATAAAATTTATCGATACTTGTAGTTTTATTAATCATCCCACAAAATTCATACCATAATGAATAAGATTACCCACATTTTTTAACATAATTTAATTTTAGATACATTAATTATTTGCAAAATTTTTAAAACTAAATGACTCCTGTTTTTAAAAACTTTCTTAGAATTCCTTTCGCAAATAAGTTGTTAGAAATTGGAAAGTGTACCGCTTGAACACCGCTCGGATTGAAACTTGAAGAAGACGATTTTGAAGAGAAATTTCCCGGATAACTTTGAAGACGATAACTACCAAGTGAAAACTGCTTCAAACACGAACAAGAAAACCCTTTTTCTTGGAAATTTCTGAAGTCGTATGGTGACTTTCTAATTGAAACTTTTTCGGTGTTCTAATCTGAAAGTACATGGATAAAATCAGAAACTGGAATGGAAAAACTTTGATGAAGAATGTTGTGAAAACTAGAACCGAAAATAGAATGTTTCAATGTCAAGAACCGATTTTTCTCTAGGAAAAAAAATCTCTACAAAGTTTGTTCATAACTTCTTTTTATATAGAGAATGAAAGGTTGTCATGAAAAAGGTGTGATTTTTCATGAAAAGACATAACTTCTTATAGAAGTTGTGACTTTTGGTGAAAAGGTATGACTTCTTAAAAAAGTCTTATCCATTAGTGAAAATGTGCAACTTCTCAAAGAAGTTCTTATCAAGAATCAACGTTACTTTTCAAAGAATTTCTCTGAAAACCGACCGAGTCATGACCGTGACTTTCAGTCGTTCTCGTGATTCAAGTCTGGAAACTTACTGTTTCCAAAACACCACAATTCGCGATCGCGAATAATGTCGCGATCGTGATTTATCGTTTTCAAGATTCTTATAACATCACCAAATTATGTCCTTGCAACCCGGACCCTCCCCGTAACATATTTCGTTCAAGCATGCACTCTCCACTCTCCTAACTTGTTCAATAAAATGTTACGGACACATTGAAACCAAGTCAATCCCAATTACACTAAAAATAACAACATAAGTGACACCTCGCCATACTTTTTTTTAAGTTTACCGTTTCTGTAGGATATATAATAAACCAAAATGTATTCCGAGAAACCGAATTGTCAAGTTATAGTGAAATTTCATGAAAAGAATTTTTGACACAGTTGATAACAAAACAATGTGAAACATGACATGATATGACAACTGAAGCTTCTTGCTTTTCACTGAATCACTTCACAACTTACAAGTTGAGAAATTAATCAAAACATTATCATAATTGCCAAAAGTTTATTTTTGATGATCAAGTCAAAACATAGATCAAAGCTTGAAAATTTCATTTCATTTCCTCTTTAATGGCAGCTGCCAATTGATCATAAGCCTCAGCCCAAGCACTTTTCATCTCTTCTGTCCACATTTCGGGCACTGCCTCTTTTATCGTCTCCAGCAACGCGAATTTCATCACCTGCAAAACCCGAAAACTCGGGTCACCAAACACCAACCCAAAAAAATCACACCACATTTCAACAAAAACCCCCAAAATTCATTACAACCTCAAAATGTTCATCCACAATTCCATATTTCAAGTGGGTGGCTCCCAAGTCTTTCAAACTGGACTCTTTTACAGTAATTTTCCCGGCTTTTCGGAACTGCACTGCTGCTTCACAAGCCTGCAAAAACCCGAAAATATCACCTTTATTCGAAAAAGACTGAACTTTGAGCGATTAAAAGACGGGTTTTTACTTACCATGACAAAAACAGTCATGGCATGGGGCTTAAGCTTTGGATTCTGTTCTAGAGGAACATCTGAGTCTTGCAGGAATTTGAAGAGCTTCTTTGCAGACGGGGCGATTTCGAATATTCTGGATCATCAAAACCTGATTTAGAAAAACATCTTGGCAATCCGATCATCGAAAAAGAAATGAAAAAAGGGGTTAAAATTGATTTACTTTAGGAAGAACTTTAGGCCCAAATCACCAGAATTTTTCTTCATTGAATTCCATGATTTCACCACTAGCTTTTCCTGCTCTTCAGTAAATGCCTTTACTTTCAGTCCTCTGCTCTTCCCTACACCTTTCAATACCCGAAAAACTCGAATTACAGAATGCTACAGCTACACAAAAGCAAAGATCTGATGGGAGAAATAAACTAACTTGCAACAAATTTTGTGCTAACAAATCGCCCCGGCATAGATCCAGCAGAAAACCGCAAAGATCGGTTATTCGAGGGACTAAAACCGAATTTTAGAGTTGCAGAGACATCACTGATTCTCCTGTCAATCTTTCTGGTGCCTGGAGAGAAGACAAAATATTCAATAAAACCGATAATCTGATCTAAAAAATGTGAAAGATAACAGAAGAACCTGCCCATTAGAGAGGAGCAAAGCATCCACAGAACTGCAAGTGTTAGCAATCATTTGCAACAGAAAACACAAGAACCGCAATTGATCAATTGGATTGTAAATAATGAAAATAGAGTTAATAAAAGGCACTTACTTTGATACTAAACATATTTCATATTAACCTTTGAAGGTGCCACGGAGCCAACTTAACTAGTTTATTTAATTTTGCATTAATGTCTCAGATCCAATGCATCAAAAGAGGATCTAATGTAAAAGACAAACAGCACTTGCATATTTTGTTTTATTTAATCACAAAGGTGCTAGATATTTCGTGTACCGAACAAAACTTCTAAATAAAGTGTTAATCAACCACATCCATAGTCTAGACCAGGTTTTGAAACAACCGATGCAAAAGGAACTGCAACTCTCTCTTTCACAAAACAATGTGCCTCCCCATTTTCCCGAACCAAAAATTTCCCCGGCGGACATTCAATCCCTCTCTTCTCTTCACTTGCTAGTTTCTGAAACAAGTCAACAATCTTCAATGGCGGCCTTCTTTTGCTTAGTTTAGACCCGAAACTGGACAAACTCAGCACAGAAATCACCCCAAAAATGGTGAATATATTGTCTTTGTTGCAGCAACAATGAAATTTCCCGCCCCTTTGCTGGAGTTGTTGGGGGTATTTTTCAATGATTTACTGATGGAATGATTCAAATGTTTGTTTACAGAAGTTGGAGCCCGAGTTCGATAAGGAGGAACCGAAAGATCATTGCTGTATTCCACTGTTTCGCCTACAAGGATGCTTCGTGTATTACTTCCAAGTCTGGTCCTTTGTACTTTTTTAGTTTGTCTGATACCATTTTTCGACTCTGTTCAATCTCGCTGAAGGCAACTTCTCTTTCGAAGCGCTGCTGTCTCTGCAAAATCTGGCATCAAATGAAGTAGAAGTTAAAGAGTTATGTGCTGATATACATGGCATTTTATAGAAGCTTAAATTCCTCTTTGAGGCATTTCCTTTTCATTTATATCTTCACATTCTCAGCATCTAATCGAAGATTTACACAAAAACTTCACTCCACAAAAACATAAGTACACAAATTTGGGAATCAAATTTTATGCCTTCCAAGTGAAAGTTCCAAACTTGATTTCATTTACAAACTTACTGCATATAACTCATAAGTTCTCTATTGAGAGCTCACTAAGGGCCTGCTTGGCATTGCTGTCAAGTTGTTGTCCCTAAAAGTTGTTCTCACAAATTTTTTATATAACATCATGTTTTGGGTTTGGATAGCACATTTTGGTCCTTTGAACTAATAACTTGAGAACAACCAAAACTACTTTTCCAAAACTATAATCTACTACTTTTTAGGGAAACATTCATAATGGAGTTTTAAGGGAAAGCAGCTTGGGAAAGCAATGCCAAACAGGCACTAATTTTGGCATAATAATCAGATTTCAGCAATCAGAAAATTAACAGAAAATAGCACCATCAACAAAATATGAGTGGCCTTATTTCCCACTTACACATTATCAAAAGAACCCAAATCATGTATACCAATGTGAAAACCCCTAAAACTTATAGAATTGGGAATTGGGCAAAACCTGCAAATTGGAGAGCTGTTGTTCTAGGGATTCAAGAGCGTCCCGGATTTGCAGAAGTCTCTCTGCATCTTCAACATCATCTCCTTCTGCTTCTTGGAGTGAGGACTTGTTCTCTTTGGATAACACAGAGTTGGCATTGGAGTATCTTATCGCATTAAGGGCAGATTTATGGATGCAATTGCTGATCTTCAGCCTCAATTCCACAGCTCTTGAAAGCACCAACTCGACTTCATCACCTTCCATGGCTGCTGAATTTCAGTTTTCCTTTCGTGGGTTTTGCAGACATTGAGGAAAGCTCTGAGCTTTGGCTTGAAAACTGAGTTTTTCTGAGGGTCGGTTTGATTTATGCAGCAGAATGCCGAAATACAAGTGATTGTGGTGCATTCTCAGCAGATAGAAAATGCTCTCTTTCTAGCGTTTTGGCCATTGACAGCTGAGCCAAGGCTAAGCACTCATTTTCTTCCATGAATTTTAATGACCGATCAAAGTTCAGATTCTACTTGTTCTTTCTTGACAGGCATTTATGCGAGGGAAAGGCTTTTCTTTCTGTTCTGATGCTTTTGCATAGTGATGGACACCACCAAACGACAACATAATGGCAGCTCTTTTTTAGAGGGGCATAAATTGGATGCAAGAATAATTTTCGGTTAATATAAAAATATATTGGGTAAATTTTAGGAAACTACCTTGTAATTTCCAACTTTTTGCAAACAGGGCACTCTGGAATTTTATTTTTTTTTTCAAGACATGAGCCGCGGTTTTAAAAAAAATTGGCAAAATAGGATCTTTGATTACATCCAATATTTTAAACAATCGAGCATTCTAATTATTGAACCTTATTATTTCGAAATTATACATCGAATTTTGGTAATTTTCATATTTATTTTATTTTTCATGATTTTTTAAATTTTATTATCGATTTTTATCATTAAAAAATATTACTTGTACAATCCGAAAAATTACAAAATTTATCAATTATGTGTATTGTAATGTCATTAGTCATCCCGCGAAGATTCAAGTAAAAATGAATAAGATAACTCACTTTTTTTACATGATCAAATATTCAAAGTCTTCTATTTGCAAATTTCGTGAAACCACGGACCTTAATTTGAAAAAAAATCACAGTTCCCATTTTATAATAGGTCAAAATCACAGGGCACATTTTTGGAGTTCTTCCAAACATATAATGTGCTTTGACTCATTTTTAAAATGGATCTTATTTTTTTACAAAAAGGATATGTACTTTCAAAAGTTTTATAATCAAATGTTTTCCATACTAAATTATATCACGAAATGAAAATAATCATGTTTATTTTGCTATAAAATTTATTAGTTAGTTAATAAAAATATAATTTATATTAGTGTAAAATTTTGAAATTTGTAAGAAGTATAGATATTTCTAATAATATTTTTTTAAAAAACTGTTATTTAATGATTTTTAGAAAAATATCATTTAATAATTTTTTAACATTTATAATTATATTTTAATAAAAATAATATCTACACTTTTGTAAAAAAAATTAAAATTTTGCACTAATACGTATAATACTTTTATTAACTAACCTGCAAGAATTTATGACAAAATAAACATGATTACCTCGTTTCGTGACATAACTTAGTATTAAAAAGCTTTTGTATGTCAACTTTTTGAAAACACAAGGCTTTTTTGTAAAAATTTAACACAAACCAAATTTAAAAATGGGTCAAAACTCAAAACAAATAGCATATACTATTGTAATTAACGAAATTTATAACTGGGACAGGGTCCCCAGGACACAAAGTCAATCCAAAGGTTGAGAAATAATTACTAAATATTTTATTGAGATGGTCATGAAGAACGAATTCATGAATTCAGAAAAGATGGATCACTCCTGAAAATGAGTACTGATTCTCACCCAATTACTTGGACCATGGGTGTTACGATTTTTATCGTCATGTGAGAGTTTTTGAATTTTAAAAGGTGTACTGCAAAATGTTTTGTTTTAGTAAAATATAGAAGATTTAATGTTCGTTTTAGCGCTCAATTTTGTCACAAAAAAGCATGCAGCTATCCAAGTGACTCCATAAATAAGATATACCAACTTTTAAAAACTACGCCAACTTTCTAACTTTTAGTGTCGCATCTAGTTGAAGAGTGAAAAGTAAAAATTGGACATTTTTGAAAAGTCAGACAAATCAAAAAAGAGTAGTTAACCAATGCACTTTTTGAAAGTTGAGGTATCTACAAAGTCACTCGAATAGTTAAGATAGCTACGAGGTTCTTCGGAACAAAAATTTGAGTACCAAATAGAGTATTAGTCCAACATAAAATGATGGATGCAATCTTTAAACCGAAAACGGCATCAAAACTGGAAGCAACCAATTACACAACAGATAAATCTTATACAAAGTGATAGCAACCAATCTACTTGCATTGTTCATACACTAAAACTGCCTGTAAATTACAGGCAACGACAACTGGGAATGACAGCTGAATCACAATCAAAACACTGATCACCATTCAAACTCAAATCCAATACTTCATACTTAAGCTCAACTAATCACAGTGATTGTCCTAATTTCATCTCTCAAACTCGAATACTTAACACTTAATCTCGAACCCGAATGATTCACCTTTCATTCCACATTGTCACCCCAGCAAAAATATCCCATTCTTTAGGCCAATTCTTTCGATATCAGATAGCGAAACCCGAAATTATGAGGATTCCACTCAATGCTTTTGGAAAACTTTCCTTTTTTGGACTGCTGCAAGATGTTATTCCTCATCGAACTAGGCAGTAGATGTTCTATCATTTCCATCAAACCGACCAAACAAAGACCCGATTCTCTGGCAAATGAGTCCACTAGCCTCGGTATAAGGATTTTTCTTTCTTTATATACCTTTAAATTTGATTGAATGTACTCTTCTTTTGCAGCTTCCAAATCCTCAAAAATTTGCTTCGGAGTGTACACTCGAACCTGACAATTTGCAACAAATTAGCATCTAGAATACCCGAAAGGTTGATTGAAAGTACATTATAGAAAAACATACCGCCGGATCAGAGTAATTTCCTGTGCAAAGTGTGAAATACAAGCGAGGTTCGGGGTGATCAATTGAATAGGCTTTCCATAAGTCTCCAAACTTGAATTTTGTTTTCAAAGGAAACAGCATTCGGAGCCACTAAAACAAGATTTATATAGAACCAATTCGTGTTTAGATTCAATTGTAACAATCTTAGTTAAAGTGTAGAAATTGTTATAGAGCGTACTTGTCCAGGACGAAATAATCTGCACCTCAAAATAGAACTCTGGATCGTATCTACATTTATGGTTTGACCCCCGATGTTATATGCTGCCTGAGATGGAAAAAAGTTTGAGATTATGACTTGGTACAATAAAATCAAATTTTTAAATAAAATTATCTCACCTTGAGAATCAAAGATGTCCTTTTCGTGTTATTTTGTGGAATCCTGAAAACCAAAAAGGCCTTAAGAGAAATCCAAATAGTTCTCATTAGTCCAAAAACAAATGCTAATAAACAACATTAACAAAGTATGATTCTCTATGTAGAGCTTTACATGCATCACTAGGGAGTTATGTACATTGATCCAAAACGCCAACTTTTCCTCGTGCCTCAATTTTCCCGGATCAACTGCTTCCAAATTTGACACAAGGGACCTGAAATTCAACAACAAAAATGAATATCTACACGAAAAATTCAGAAGCATCTTGTCTTAATAGCGTTAAGGCTCACCTGAAATGTTTTAGCATATGCTGTATATCTCTTAGCTTTGGACCGTCTCTACAAATCCCTTCCACCTTCACCATTGAGCAGTACGGTCCACTGAATTCCCTTGACTCGCCAATGTGGAAAGGGTTATAGCGAGATGAGTTGAAAGACGAGAAGTTCCCCTGTTGCGGGCTCCACAGCTCAGGCTGGCCTTGAGTTTGAAACTCATTCACCGATGAAAATGAATCGGGAGATGAAGGGTAGTTATGATCAATCAACGGTGGATCGGCCAACTCACAATAAATGGCTGAGATGCATTTGATCATCGCCTCTGAAACCAAGTTCGGGTTCTCCATAACTCGGTTGTTAATTGAGGTGCTGAGATGTTCAGCCAGACTTATGCAATTCGAATCATCCTTTCGAGTTTGCTAAAGAGACAAGAATTTGCCAACGGTTAGTAAAACTGAAAGACGAAAAATAGCAGAAATTTCAGCAAATTACCTCTAGCATTGACAATGGAAGAGAATGGTATGAATCTACAGCATTAACTATGGATCTCAAGGACGAAGAAGTTGCAGCTGAATGTTGAGATAGTGAAGAGTAACATCTGTGGATACTGGAGTCGGGCAGATTTTCATCGAATTTCTTAGGCTGATTTGACTGATTAATTGTATTGCCTTCATTTTTCACGCTTTCTTGACTGTTAGAAACCGGAAACCGCCCTTTCTGAGATGACATCTTCTGATCAAATGTTTTTCGATACAGAGATAGAAGGTATTGTTCCAAATACACAACTTCCAGTTCTAACACTGCAATATCTTTGATTAATTCCTTGGCAGCCTAAAAATTCAGGCAGTTTTGAACATCAGTATTTTGATGCATATAACTTCTTTTTTTATTTTACAGGGAGACGGATTACCTCGGGGATTGAATTATCATTTGTAGCATCATAAGAAAATATCCTAGAGCTCATTGCCCTTTCCAATTCGCGACGAACTGCAAACTGGTTCTGTAATTTGTCCTGGAGTTCTACAATCTAGAGTGAAGTCATTGAATAAACTCAAATTTTCATGGTGAAACAAATTAAAGAAAAATTACAATACAGAGGTAAGGTTAGATATTCACCTCGGCTTTCAAAGAATCTTGAAGCTGTGTGTTATGGCGTTGTATTTGCTCGGTTTCAACCCATTCATCCCGTTGTCCCATTTTCTTCTATGCAAATACATTCACACATATATTACCACTAAGATTAGAAACTCCATCTAAACTAAGGAAGTATATTGGCATAGAAAAACATATTCCATTTGATAGATGAAGTCATAAAATTCTTACCTGTTATAGATGATTATAAGATTCGGAGATGGTCTTTTGTCGGGTTTTCACCACTTCCAGTTCAAAGGGATCACTGCCAGTAGAAATTTAGAACCAATGAATACTGTATTGGCAACAAGAGCTGCTCTTATTCATAGTAGAGACTAGAGAGAGAGTTTAGAGCATAAAGATGCTAACTTTGATATCATGGACAACCAAATGAAGGGAAAAACAGAGAAAATCTAAGTGAAAGAGCTGCAACTTTTATAGCTTTATGGGGTTTAAGATAAAGTCTAATACCCCAAAAGTAACAAGAAAAAAGCAACATCTCCACTGAGGCAAATCATCAAACAGGTTATGATCTTGAGAAAACGAAAGAAATTGCACCTGAATAGGCATTATACTCGTATAAAATACACACAAAAATCAGATCATTTTTCCTAATTTTCACTCCAAACCAATAATTACCTCAAAACAGAGAAAATTAACTGCAAGTAATCATTGCTAAGCAACATCAAAAGAATGAAAGGAAAAAGAAAAGAGACCTATAAGAAAGTTAATGCCTTGAAACTCCTAGTTCAGTGGCTTTAAAGTTGAAGCTTCCCGCCATTAAAATTGGCCAAAAAACTGAGCTGAGACCCCACAGATGAAAACTCACTGAAACAGCATTAAATGCAAAGCAAATAACACCATTAAGAAAAACACACAACACAAAGGAAGAAACCAAAAAACATTTAATACAAGAGAATAAAAAAACCTTGCTTTAATGACAAACACAGGACTAAGACTACTCACTCAAATGGGTTTTTCCAATTTCATCAAAAGATGAACCAAAATGAACCCATTTCTCAGTTCTGAGGATTGAATTAATTAAAAGAAGGAAAGCCCCAAAACCCCTTTTTGTCTTATGAACAACGAGCATACAATTATGCAAAGTGAGTGTGATTAGGTTTGACTAGTCCCTTGTCTAAGAAAGCAATTGAACCTTTAAAAATGGTGGGCTTTTTCCAATTTGCATCAAAAGAAGCAAATGGAGTTGTGGCTTTTCGATTCAAGAGAGGGATTTGGTGCTTATAAAGTTCAAATCAAGCTTTCAAAAAGGGGAAACAGACAATTTTGAAGGAGGTGATTAGTTCACTCTCTATATACAAGGCTTTCCAGTTCATTGCATTTTATCATCATGCTTTTTGCTACTGAAAATAACATTTTGAGTCCCTTTGTTTTTTTTTTCTTTTGGTTTTAACACTTTTAGGGTCTCTAAAAACTTTTCTCTTAATACCATATTTTGATTTTGCACATAACATTATAATCCTTCGTACTAACAATTATGAACTTTTGAATATTTTTTTTGAATAATTAGTAAATCTTTAAAGAGACTGGGTTTCGAACTCAAGACCTTCCACTAACATATTGGAAGGTGTATCACTTGACCAAAGACCAATTAGTATGAACTTTTGAATATATACGTTTTTTAAGTGAAAAGTTTCTAAATGAAGCTTTTAATTTTATGAACAGTAGTTTGAAAATAATATCAAACAATTTATAAATTCCTTATCCGTTATTAATTTTTCACTTTAAGGATTATTTTGAAAATTATTTATGTAGAGTAACTTAAAAATTATACATATGATCATTAATTAGTGTTAACCACATTTCTAATGACAATGATCTAGTATGAAGATTGATTATTGATAGAGATTGGCAAGATTATGCACTTTTTTTTTGTAACAACAAGATTATGCACTAAAAGATGTTGGGCATGCAAAAACAGAGTAAAAGAAAGCCTTTTGGAAAGGAAAGATTGAAAAAAGTTTTTTAAGTATCAAAAGGGCTGAAAGGAAATAGGTCAAATAATAGGGCAACAAAGAATTATATAATTTATTTTCATACACATTTCTTTTTTTTTGGTGAGCTTACCATTGTCTAATGCCTACCTCTTTAATGTGTTTGGAGTATTACCATATACTTATCTTTGATTGAAATATTTCATGTGTTGTCTAGTCAACCAAGTAAAGAAAATATGAGAAAGCTTCTTCACTTTTTTATATTTTTTTGGATGATGTGCAAATTTATATGGCAACACCATAGTGGTAAATCAACCAACATGCTTGATGATCGATTAAATAAAAGCTCGTTCAAATGTAAGTTGTTAAGTAAATATTTTATTTGTGAACTAAATATTGAATTCATTAGTGTAAGCGAGTCAAATTTGTACACATAAATACTTGGTTGGAAAGCTCGTAAAATTGACGGTTCAAGCGTAAGTTCATTAACAAGCGGCTTAAAATTGTGGGTAGTACATGAACTTTTGACTTACTAACATAATGATAAATAAACTTTAAAATTCGACATAAAGATATACGAACTTTATATTTTACTAACATAATGGTCATAATGACCTTTGAATAGAAAAATGACCTTTGATTGAAGGCAAAAATTGGCTCAATTTTTTTTTATTTCATTTTTACCCTCATAAACCCTAACCCCAAAATTAAAGTACCCACTTACCTATTAGCCCTAATACACTAACCCAAACCCAATGCCCAACCCTAATTTTATTACCTTAAACCCCGAGCCGCCGGCACCTT
>CAOJBJ011013835.1:0-10632 GCA_948291685.1 Euphorbia celastroides | reverse complement strand
GATGTCAAAAAGCTCTACATGAGGCTGCAGGCACTTGAAGCTGACAGGGAATCCATGAGGCAGGCACTTATGTCAATGCGAACTGATAAAGCACAGATGGTGCTTTTGAAGGAAATAGCCCAACATCTGTGCAAGGAAATGCCACCAGAAAGACGAGTCACTGCGAATAAGCCATCTTTACTCGGAGCCTTTTCATTTATGTCAATTTTAAAGGTAATGGTTTGCTCTAGTCCTTGCACCTCCAGCTATTTAGCATTTTGTTTTTTACTGGGTATCTTTATATTTTCTCTTTGGTTAATTAGTTACGCATATGATGGTGATCACATGGTTTTATTTAGTTTTTATACATGTCTCAACTCCATCTAGGGTCCATTGGAAACAGCCTCTCTACTATCCTAGGGTAAGGCTGCATACACCCGAGCCCCCTGTCCCGCTTGTGCGGGAGCCTTGTTTGGCATTGGGGTGATGTTGTTTTTGTTCTGTTCCATTTTATAATATTCATATGGATCTTTTACTTTTTAAGAATTTAATGAATATACTGTTGATTATTATAGTTTCATCTCTTAGATATTCACTGACGCTGACGAATGACAGCTGTTATAGTATTAAAGCTATTTTGTAACCATCTTCCTGCATAATATTAATTGTACTGGCTCTAAACTTCTTGTCATTCATTTTGTGATTCAGTGGACCGTGTCTTTGATTTTCTGGAGAAAGAAAGCTCATCGAAGCAAGTGAGTAGATGAATATATGTACATTTACAGAGTTTTTGAGAATGCCATTTACAGAGTTTTTGAGCTGATAAAATGAAACCAGAATGCGTTTTCTCTTTTCCTGTTCATTTGAGCAACCATGCAGAAAACTTGGATTGAAACAAGCCCAAAATCTTTGTGTGCTTAATATAGTCTAGAACCTCATGTATTTTCTCACTGACCACTGATGTGAATGGTGCCTAATTTTGAATGGCAGGTATATGTGTGGTCTTTCAGCTAGCAATGTTGGTTTGCTATTGCTTTTGGACAAAGCACCTCGTGCGAGGCAGTGGAGATGTCTTTCAAGTATACAAGTGTGAAATTTGTATGCAATTTACTCTCCAGTTTCCATCTCAAGTTGATGCATATATTCATAATATTGAAGTTGCTTCCAGTATCCAATTAGCACTGTTGGGTCGAATTCTGTTGGGTCGAATTCTTGGCATTCTTTTTCCCGGATTCACTGGTTTTGGAGATTTCAGTGTTTTGTGCAGTATCCATTGATTTCAATTTTTGCGGGTTGAATATATTGTGCTGTTTGATTAGTGAAGGATGGATGTAGAATGGGTATGCTTGCCCATGTATTTTCTTGGAATTTAGATTGTGAGGTACACGTCTCTTCTCCATGATCCCCTGTAAATTGCAGATTCTTTTGTATGATACCCCATCAAAATATGCAATTTGTTTCTATTTTTCTATCCATTTTCTTTTCCATTCAGGTAAATGTTTCTAGATTTCATTACTCTAATTGTTTCAGTTTGTAGTTATCTTTTTATCAGTATAATTTGTAGTTGTTTAGCCTGAAACTAGCTTATTCCAGCTGATTGGGATTAAGTCTATGTATGTTGTTGGTGACTTTGATTAAGAAACCGACCACATGACTAACTGGTGAGCCTGCAAATCTGATAAATATGGTCGTTTGTACTATTAAAAACTTTGAACGTTTCCAGATTTTACACTTTCTTGGACTTTTTCTGTCAGCCGAACTATTAAGGAGACTTGGTTCAAATTGAGGTGTTGGGAGTTGGAAAAGAATAGTTTAGGCAAATGATGCTCTTTGTAGATGGAGTTGTGCAATTAGACAATTACAGAGTTTGGCTATTGTTGGTTCAAGATTATTGATGTTGTGATTGAAGAGCAGCTTCAATCTAATTTGATTAATTTTGCCTGACTTTTACCACATTCTCGACATTAGTCTGTTTTGTGCTCATTTTAATTTCATAGCCGTGTTGTCCTCTTGTAACTTGTATATATAGACCAGCGATCTCCATTTTATTACCGCTGAGTATTATTCATGATAAATAGCTACAACGTTGCATAGAAATATTGAATAATTTCTAAGTCTTTTGTCTTTGCGGTGTGACAACTGTTTTGTTTTTTATATGAAATTCTGTTCACTGATCTCTACATCATAAAAGGTATATGATTAATTGGGTGTACCCGATTGATACACCTCTTTAGGTGAGAGATCTGAGATTTTTTTTTTGAAATTTAGAGACCTGAGATTCGATATTCAACTTCTTTAAAAATATCTTATTATTTAAAAAAAATCGTGACAGGCAATAATCAAATTTAGTAGTTTTTATTTATTTTTAATTGATTTTGTATAACTAATAAATAACAAAGTGCTGACTCTGGGTACTTGCACTTTTTGCCAAGTATCATCAATAACTTGCACATGTTTCAACTTACCAATTGAACTTGGAAATAATGCATAAGGTTTTTAGTTTGAAGTTATCAAATACACAGTTGTGTTATATTCAGCATGAGGCTACTTATACGCTTTATACCATTTATTTCATTGATTTCCATATGTTCAAATGTTTTAAGCTTGATGTAAAGCCCTTTCTTAATACCTCACGTGCTCATTTATTTATCAGTCTGAGTATAAAAAAGAAAGATGGAGGAAAGTTGAAAAAAAGAAAAGAAAGATAAATAAATGAAGATGAAAACAAAAGAAATGAGATGTAGAGTGGAGTTCGATGCACGATCACTTCCGAGAGAAACCCAATATATATGCATATACACACTTTCAATCAATCGAATCACACATTATTTGTTTTATATCTTTTTTTTATCAATTCTACACTCAATTTTTATTGACAAAAGCAATAAACAAACTATGATATTGCAATTCACTTAGATTTCCAGAAGCTACATTGAACTGAATTTCACAAATATTAATCTGAGATAAATAATAGACATTTTGTTTGAATCAATGTTCATCACGCTATTATGTTTACAATAGTGACATTGTCTAGAACTTATTACCTTTTATGGCACTCCAATGTCATTTAAAATTTTAATCAAAGTTCATTTTTTCCAATTGCTACGGTGAGAAGTAAATACACGCTTTAAAGTCATATTACACTTGTTGTAGTGGAATTTGCTGATAAGCTACACCTGCACGGGTACTAAATATTACAGCAAAATATTAAATAGAAAATCCTTGAATTCACACAACAATGCGAAAATTGATGTTACATCACTCACATTGGACTTGCACATTGACATCCCAATATTTTATCATATACAATCGAAAATTGAAGATGTACGGAATGCCGAGTTCAAACTGCAACAACAAAATTAACAAAAAATATAACCATGTCTAAAAAAGTAAAAAACATTAAAGAAACGTTTCTTTTGGCACGAATTGTGAATTTCCCATTGAAACGCGCTAGGTAATGTTGTGAAGCGCTAAATCCTTTCACTTCATCGTAGCTGGTGGAAGAACTGAGCGCCTCTGCACAATGCTAAGCTGCAGGAAGCTGCTATTCAAACCCACAAAGAAGAAACACAAAAAGGCCAAAAACACAACTACTCACAGAAGAAAAAAAGACCCAATTTTCGCAAGCCATGAAAACGCAGCAACTGAAGTTGAAATCGGAGACGATGCAGAAGGGTTCAGCCTCAAAAGCTCAGCTCCAGCTCACTCTTACGGGATTCAGCCGCTGGGAAATTTTTACCTCAGCCCAGGTTCTTTCAACTCCAGAAACACCGGCTTAGGTAATCTCCACACCCTATCTGATGAGCTGGTTCTCGATGTTTTAGGGTTTCTGGAGGGTTCCGATTTGGGGGTTTTAGCCACTGTTAGCAAATCGTTTTACATTTTCTCTAATCACGAGTCTTTGTGGAGGAATCTTGTGTTGGATAAATTAAGTGGTGGGTTTTCGTTTAATGGATCGTGGACATCTACTTATATTGCTGCTTTTTACCCTTCATTTGATGTTTGTGGAATGAGTGAATCGAATGTTAAAGTTATAGACTTTTACTCTGATTATCTTTTCCAAAGCTGGCTATGTGCTAATCTTGAAATGAAACCGGAATGGATTGAGAGAGATAATATCATTAGGAAGAAAGGAATCTCCATTGAGGAATTTGTATCTAATTTCGAGGAACCTAATAAACCGGTTTTGCTAGAAGGGTGTATGGATAACGGGCCTGCATTGCAAAAATGGGATAGGGAGTATTTGCTAGAGCTTTGTGGTGATGTCAAATTCGCTGTTGGTCCTGTGGAATTGAATCTCAAAGAGTACTTCAGGTACTCGGATCAAGTGAAGGAGGAAAGACCGTTATACCTTTTTGACCCGAAATTTGCCGAAAAAGTTCCAACTTTGGGTTCAGAGTACGAAGTTCCAATGTACTTTAGGGAAGATTTGTTTAGTGTTCTAGGAGACGAGAGACCTGACTATAGGTGGATTATAATTGGGCCGGCGGGGTCAGGATCGTCATTTCACATAGACCCGAATTCTACTTCAGCTTGGAATGCAGTGATCAAGGGGTCTAAGAAATGGGTTTTGTTTCCTCCAGATGTGATACCTCCTGGGGTACATCCAAGCCCTGATGGGGCTGAGGTGGCGTGCCCAGTTTCAATAATTGAGTGGTTCATGAACTTTTATGAGGCGACCAAAAGTTGGAAGAAAAGGCCTATTGAGTGTGTCTGTAAGGCTGGAGAAGTGATTTTTGTGCCAAATGGATGGTGGCATTTGGTGATTAACTTGGAGGAATCGGTCGCCATCACCCAAAACTATGTCAGCAGGTATGCATAGCCATAGTATGTGCTTGTATTGTTGTTGGTTTGACCAGGAATCACGATGAATTTCATTCTTCCACTTGAAACTTGTCCATTCATTAATTGAGAAATTTCTAATAGACTAATGGTTATACTGGTGTCTTGTTAGAATCACAATGTCCCATGTGTTATCGCTCTCCTTCTATGTGGCTCATGAATATAAAATTGTATATGACTTTGCATAGAAGCCACAGAAATTCCTGTTTTGATCAAATTGTGGTATGACAATGGAAGTATAGCGAGTGGATTGATGCATATGTGTTATTGGTTTATAATTTCTTTGGAGTTGGAAAAAGGAAAGATATTAGTTTGTAAATTTTTTCATGTTCAAGAAAACACGGTCGTAGTTGAATCCATTAGTAGGATATTAACTTGTGAGTATTGGTGTTGAAGTAAACATGGTTTTTTAGACTCATTTCTATATTCCAGTTAGTTTTTCAAGGATCAAAACTCTCATAGTATTTATTAAAATGTTGGTTCTAAATAGATATGTTAATATCTCAGATTTTAATGTTAAATGGAAAATGACAAAATGAAAAGAACTATCCTACATTGGTGAATGGTGAAATTAAAAAGAGTTTTTTTAGGCAGATTTATCTGAATTACTTGATTATTTTCCTTGATCCAATCTTTTTCAGGCTATGAAACTAACAAAGGGTTTTCGTTTTTTTTTTTTTTTTTGTGCAGGAGAAATTTATTGAATGTTTTGGAATTTCTGAGGAGGCCAAATGCAAGTGAGCTGGTATCTGGAACTCGGGATCGAGTGAATTTGCATGATAAATTTAGGAAAGCCATAGAGGCAGCATTCCCGGGAACTATAGATGAACTGGTGAAGCAAAAAGAGGAAAAGGAAGCCCAAAAAAAGAAAGTATCCTTCTGGGATTCGGTAACAGATTCCCATGCTGGTGCTTTCAAGTTCTCTTTCTAACGAACCACTTGTTACAGATCAAACATTCCTAGCAGGCGATTGCTCTACGGCCTGATTCTTTTTGCAGTTTTAGCAGTTCTTTTGACTCATAACATTTTGGACATTGGTCCACTCAAATTTTGTATTTCGTACTTTAGTTATTGTTAGAACAAAGAACCATTCGGATTTCGTGACAGTATTACTATTATGTGGACAAAAGCCACAACATATGCTTTCCGGAGACTTTTGATGATCATTGTTGGAAATAATGGAATAAGAATGAATTGAAAACACATTAATTTGGTTTGGCAAATCCCACTGTTACTCCGTCTCTCGCCTGCTACTCTGCTTACTATTGGTTGAGTTGCTGTGATCATCCAATGCGTTTCCTTCAAAGAATCTGCTAGTGCCGTCTTGCCATTTCCATGTTTTTTCGTCAAAACCAAAGGTAGCTGATGCTTCTTTGATCATTTGAATCTTAGGTTTCCCAACATGTCTTCAACTTATTTGGAAAAAACTTGATGTATCTAATGGTAACAACGATGGAATTGCAGTTTGTAATTGCTTTTATGCTTTGGAAGCTCTTCATAAATGTAGGGTTCCTCTGGCTTTTATCCATAATATTTGAGTTGATTCTAAATGGAATGCTGCTAATTAATAACTTTGGGATTCAGATTTTTCTTTTCAATCTCAGGCAGTCGAATGTTCATGACATATTTCCATAGCAGTGGAATGGGTGACATGTAGCATTTTTTCTAGTTTTCTCTCCATCAATGCTATCTTTGATTAGGCGACTCCATTTAGCATGATATTAAGTCTTGGTTGGTTGGGATGAATGTTATCTTTGATAAAAACAGTCCTCAAGTAAACCTAAAATCATTTTTCTCTCTTCGTACGGTCCGTATACATTCATTTAATTCAACAACCATGACTTCTATTCTCTACCAGTGAGGAATCATGTATTATTCAAGATACTGTGTATTCTTCTTCTTAAAAAAGCATTGCCAATGCTAATAGATAATAATGTGGTATAATATGCAATTTTTGAACCAATCACAGTTGATTAGAAAAGGAGGCCGGACCGGAATATCATTACGGCAAAGGTGGGCACGCAGCATGCACCTGGTTCATTAACTTCCTCTTCTCTTCAAATTGGCTTGGCGGCTCAAAAGGTTGTTGGTCCATTGGTCAAAAGGAAGACTCCATCAGAACTTATAGTAAGTTCTGAATTCATGTTCTCCTCTACATGGCGTTTAATTACCTTTTTTTTTAATAAGCGTTTAATTACCTGTTATCTCACTTGGTTGCTTTCATTGCCTCGTGGTTTGAAAGATTGTTTTTTCACATCAAGAGAAACAAAATTTTGGTTTAGTTTGATCCTGAGATCATGATTTACATGGTTGGCTTGGCCGTATTTTCAATGATGTTATGCTGTTCTAGTGTTCTTGTTGACTTGTAGGAAGAGCAACTGAAGAGGACTGATGCTTTAGAGATTATTGGCGAATCTCCAGCTCCTTTACGTGGTTTGATGAAGTGAGTTACTGATAAGAAACTAGAATGCTCTTTGTTCACTTTCTTTTGGTGGCTTGTCTTTCTTAATATTCTGGAACTTCCTCTTTGAAGTCGCAGTAATACAAGTAATGATGGACCAAAGAAACCCGATTTACCAAGGAATCGGAGAGACATTGAAACTCGTATGCCATCTTGAAAATAAAAAAGCACAAGTCCCTTTTTGAAAATTGTTGAAAGCACAAGGCATGTTTTTGTACTTTACCCTATCTTTTATGGTAATTTTCTGCCCTTCTAATATTATTTTTTAATTCTTATCACACTTTATGCCCTATAATGTGGCATTGTTCACATAAACGAGATTTTTTAAAGAAGGCCTTATGTATCTGGAGTGTTATATTATAAAGTTCGATACTTTCTACTTCTTGTGTTTTTGTATCCTAGTCTGACCTCTTGTACATCATTTCACCTTCTGTATATTTGAACGTTAATTTGGTGATCAATTATTCCATGTGTAAGAAAACAATCGGAACATGTAAATTGCACAGGCGGTTTTATCTCTGTTCATTTATTTTGTGACACCTGTCTCCAGAAAATTTAAATTGCTTTTTCTTTTGTTTCCAAACCATATGCTGAGTGTGCTTACTTGTTGTTTTCTTGCGTTTTGTAGTGTGCACTTCACATTTTGTATTGATGTTCATCTGTAGTCGTAGCTCAGGAGTAACTAAACAGTCATGCAATGCTTACATCCCACAGTCCACGAGAGGTATAAGATCATTGTTGAAAGATCATGTAAGTGCTTGTATGCTCAATTCACCTTTGTCATGCTTTGTTAATTTTAGTTTGCGGTCTATCGTATTTGTATAATAGTTTCATGTTTAAGGCATAGGTTGAATTCGAAAATGCATTTCTTGAGCTGAAACGATCTATAGTGCACAAACTAAAGTATAGTTAATTGTGTTTATATAACTAATTGAATTTTTTTATACGTTACGAAATTATCTTTCAACCATATAGTAGGTTTACAGAACAATTTTCTTGTTTTACATGTTTCTGCTTTTCTTGAATTTTCTTTTTTCTTTGAAAACTCAGTTATTTAAAATTTTGCATTGGCCATGCTGTAGGATGTTTGCTTCTCTATGCCTCTTTGTCGTTCTCAAGTTGAGCAAGCAGCCACCGAGGAGATAGTTGAGCTTTCAGAGATTGAAAAGCACAATTTGGGCCAGGTTTGTCATCACTTTTCGTCTTTAGGTTTCTGTATGAGCTGCTTTTATCATAATTTAACATTTTTTGAATAATCATAATTGAACATTTAATGTTCATTTTTTATTTGTCTCCACCTTTAATGATGCAGACTCGACATCGGATGTCCTTATCTGACATTGACAGTAGTCCACAATCACTGCTGGCAGTGGCATTCTGTGGGAATAAAAATGTGCATGCATTATATGATTTTTTTTTTAAACTACAGGTTAGTTGAAGAGTTATTTTTTATCTATTTTTGTTCCCGGGTAATCTTACAACGGAACTCTTGTGGTTGCCTTCAGATCTTCGTTGACCTTCTTATCGGGTGTAGATGTTCCGCTATTGTATTCACCTGTTCCGTTTCAGAATGTTGCTCTCTCTGCTCCTGAGGTGAGTGCTCCAGATGTTTATTATAATGTTATCCATTCAATTTGTCCACATACGATATGTTCATTTCTACAAAATTCATCTTCTTTTGTTTAGAATTTGAATGAATTAGTGAAATGGGGCTTAATACATCAGAAGACAAAATCTTGCTTGCCATTTGGTTTACTTGCTCTTTATCTTTGCTTCATGATCCCAAAATGCACTTGCTTATTTGATTTCACAGATCAGATCGTGGAGACAAAGACAGTTGAGGATAATAAACATTGTGATGGTGAATCTTTTGTTCTTGGATCTAGCATTGAAATAACCGATGCATATATCCCGTCGTGGATTATTTCCCGTGTTTGTGATCTTATAGGATCTGAAGGAAAGAGCTTTGAGGCAAGGTATGCTATGTTCATTCATCAACAATCACCTTGTATCATCCATGATCTTGGTATTTCAGGCATAAGTGGATAACTGAATCAAGCTATTGGTTCTTAGATCTCAATTCTGTATTCTGATATATCAATTTCCAGGTTTATTACAGAGAATACATCGATTGGTTTGAACATTGCTCTCAGGACAATCACTGGGAAAATGGATTCTAAAGAAGTGTCGAGTGAAAACTCGATGGAATTTAGTTGGTGTGATTGGTTTCCAGAAGCTGCAGTTAGTCCTTGCTTGAATTCAGGCTTCTTAAAAGTCTTGAAGTACTGTAATGGCTCGTATACCGCTTCTTTGTCGCCTCTATGACATTTTGCTTCAAAAGAAATATACACTACAACAATTCTTGCTTAGGCATTGCAGCCTCTTAAAATTTTGGTTTCATGGTTGGTATCAGAAGAAGATGCAACAATGATGCACAAACTGTGATTATTCTTTCCTGTTGTTTTTGTTTCACACTAATGGTTTCGACTTTTGGACTTTAGCTGAATTTGGGGATGGTAGCCTCCAAAGGCAGACTGTTTTGTATTGTTGGAAATCAAAATTACTAACTATATAGTGAAGCAGTGAAGATATTGTAAGCATCTTCGTTTCTGTTATTCTAAAGCATTGTTCTTTGATTATTTTCGTAATGAAATAAAATAAATTAATAGCTACATCAATAAAGACAACAATAACCAAGATTTAATTCAACGCTAAGTGAATTACACCGTATGAGTTTTCGGACACCTTGAAACCAATCTAAAGGCAGCATAAAACCAGCTCTTGTAGAACCAAACTCAAAGTGCTTGAACTATCGCACTTGATCTTGCATTGTTCGATAAGTAGCAGCAGCTATAGATGATGAAGAAGCCAGATTATTATTTGGTTGTTTACCGGTGAGACGTTGAACCAGCTCCATAAATTCCTCCGGCCTCACATGAATTATATGTGGCGATTTTATATATATTACCACCGGAGATAAGTGCTTGTGCTTCTTTTGATAACGCGACGATGATAATTTCTTGATTTTGGAGACCATTAGTGGAGCTGGCCTCGGCCCCTGCAAGTGCCTTCTTGTCGACATTTTCTTGATTTTCAGACTGAGGGGCCAATGGCAATGCCTTCATATATATGGAGGCGGGTAGTTATTTTGGACTTGGAGATGGTCAAACTTGTATTACATGTATGATTGGTTCTTTTCTTCATTTATTTATTAATTATTTGAAATGGTTTTTGTATTTGAATATTGATTTGTCGTTCGAAGGAGAGGTTTGCCGGCGCCGGCGTTGCATATCTATAATAACAATTATAACAAAAGTGTTCTTTTGATTTAGTTGGTTTTAATTAGTCTA
>CAOJBJ011012800.1:0-15589 GCA_948291685.1 Euphorbia celastroides | reverse complement strand
GCCAAGATAACTCAGGGCTGTACCAATGATTAATTGATACAGTCAAGAGAAATCTACTCTCCTTGATGCCAAGACTCGTAGTCGAGGCGATGGGTGGCGCCTGCTTTCCACACAGGACTTCAAATTAAAGAATATTTCTATTCGAGAGTCTGAAGTGAAGTTGTTTAGAATATATTGTATGTACCGTGGAAGTTGACTCCAACTGACTGATCGACCAGCCCTTTCTCTTTTTTCAAAAGGATTTCTAATTGAAGACCCTTCCTAAGACAAGCTTACCTAATCGATTGAAACCTGTATTTTCTAGTTGAGCTATCTCACAATCTTCCTCTTTATAGCCCATACTTTCTCGCATCCCAGCGCTTCTCGCCATATTCCGATTCTTATGCGGGCTCTTTCTTGCTCTTTCCTAAATAGATCGAGCAGTATATCACCCATACCCTGAGGAAGGCACGGGCCCCAATGAGATATTTTGCTTTCCTCACTTCTTCGTAGTGAGTGATTAGGCTTGACTTAGTTGATTCGGATTCAGTTTTCTTGATAGTCCTCTTTATTAGATCTATTTTTCAGCGACTAATTCCTCTTTCTGCTCTCTCTTTCTTGCTTCCTTTGTGATAGACTCTGGGGCGGAAGAGAGATGAGGAACCGTTAGGACGAGGGAGAGAATCGGGCGAAGGAAAGGATGAATTCCCTCTAAACTCTATCGAAGTTGCTTTCCACTTCCAACTTGCTTGATTATCATCCTCTTTTTTCTTCAACTCTCTCTTTTTGTTTTGTATGGTGCTGTTCGGAAATCGATCGACCTTTTAGGAATGCACCCTGCTCATCTGATATAAATCAGCACTCCTTCTTCTCTCAAGAAGGTAGGCTTAGAGTCAGCAATAAAGCTAGAAAAGTCTACCGCGAGCGAGTAGTCTTTGCGGACATGCTTACTTCATCTTTACTTCATGCTTACACCTGCGGGGCTGGGGTCATCCTTCTTTCTTGTATTTAACTTGCCTACATATCCAGCTGAGCCGGAGAATCAAGCCCAAGGGCAATAGCTGACATTGTTGAATTAGCTGACAGAAGAAGCGAAAGAAAGGTATTCTGATTGTTGTTCGCCCAATCCTCGCTCTAAAGGCTAAGCTTGATAGACCTATTTGCATTTGCCTATTTAAAAAGTGGCATCATTGAAATTGTAGTCTCTGGCCGAAAAAGGGGAAGTGTCTGATCTGAGTCCATCTTCTTTTTCTTTCCATTTGCAACTTCACTTAACCCGCAGTCCTACTTAATGCTTCTTTAGCGTAGGTGCACGCTAGAAGTATCCGTTGATTGCCTTTCAAAAGGTAGCAGTTTAGTTAGCGTGTCCGGATCCGGTATCGACACATCGGATCTCACTTTATTCCCTGCGGTTAGCTTGTAAATAACAGTGTGGTATTCCTCTTATTATCCTCGATTCCCAATAGCTCATCAATCATAAGTGTCTCAAGGACTTAGTCTGCATCCCCGAGATGCCTCGTAATTGATATCTTCTCTAATAGAAATAAGCATAACAGCTTCTTTTCTATTTTTTTATCCGTAAATAGGTCAATGCTCTCCTCTTCATCCCTGATCGGAGAAAAATACCATTGGTCATGGGCGTGATCTAAGACAGATAGGACACCCTCTTTAGAAGGAGGAAAGTAGGCAAGTTTAAAGCCCACAAAAGATCGAAGGCCCATCCAAGGAAAGTCCCACGAATGAACCTGTCAAGTCTGTTTTCCTTAATGAAAGTCCACAGAAGGGGCAAAGCACAACAAGCCTACCCATCATCAAAGCAAGCCCAAGTCCATGCAAGAGGGCCCGCTGGATCTGTCCAAATTCAAAGCCCATCAAATACATTTTAGGATCTGAAATTCAAAAAAAAAGCCAGCCATCAAAAGGCCTAAGCCCATATAGCCTCGGCCCATAGAGCTTTCCGCCAAGTTTTTTTGTCACTTTCTTATTTTATAAACTTCTTCACTAAACTAAATTCAAAAAAAGCTGTACTGACTAGTGTGAACTTACGGATTGAGCTGTAAACGGCTTGGAAAAAGCAAGCGTCTGATCAGATCAATCAAGTCAATCAAGTTAATCAAGGACTGGGCTGTCGAGTGAGGATTGGCCGAGGGGAGTGCCATCATGTAGCCGGGTACAAATAAGCCAGTGAAATAGGAGTAGTAAGTGTACGACGAAGCACGCGTGGTACGTAAGCGAATACGGATCACGTGGGTTTGTACTGATCCGCTTTCGAGCTGTCGAGTAAGGAGTGCTCTATCTCTTAAGAAAGGGGCTTTTGAAACCTGCCTTATTAGACGTTAGACGAGAAGGGGGAGTACTCTCTGATGTGCGTTCTATTATTGCCTCCTATTCCTGAGGGAGTGACCGGAATTAAGCCACGTGGCGATACCCACAAAGGACTATTTGATTCGCTTTTTGGGCAGGGCCTTTCGTACGGATTGGAGTACGAAGATAATTATTCAGCACACTAAAATCTAGTGGATCTGGTTCCATATTCATGAAAAGCCGGGGTTGAAACATGTTATGAAACTAAGACAACAATTATTACTAATAATAAGAAAGAGTTAAGCGCCTCCAAGGCCTATAAATAGAAGCTTCTTTCAGTCTATATTTTCAAAGAGAGAGGTAGAAGTCAGAAAGAAAGACTTTAAGTAACACTTAATGGATATCATTGCCGCAAGACTGGCAACAATTCAGAACGAAATCCGTCAGGTAGAAAACCAGAAGCTCCAATGTGAGCAAATGCTTGGTCTGTTCTGGGAGCATCCGCCTGCTCTCGATCCTGAGGACGTAGGAAGAAGAATGCAATTTTTACGGGAGCGGATTCAAGCTCTTGAAGCCAGGAAACGGGCCCTCCTCCTCGAACAGGAGGACCTGATTGTGCGAGCTGCGGCGGCAGCTCCCCCCTCCAATCCCCCGAGAAATGAGCATTAGCTTTATTTATTAAAACGATAAATAAGTGTCTGTAGACGCAAAGTAGTGTGTTTTAATGTATGGTCTTCTTTTCTTTTAACTTAATATGTTGTTTGTTTGTTAACTTTGTTGTAATGTTGTGTTTAGTTGTTTGGCTGGTCTATGTGTGTAAGCTTCCCATTGGATCTACTCCCATCCCATGTAACAAAATGCTTCTAGTGCTAGTAATGAATAAAATCTGCTTTGTTTTAGTTCTTTATTTTCCTTGTTGTAGTCCACGAGAAGGCCTCTTTTACTAAGATCTAGCGGCTCCAGCTGCGTTGACGATATTCCTTCATTGCGACTTATCTTGCACGAGCATCGTCGTCCCCATCACTTCCTCATCCTCAACCTCTAGAGGAGTTGAAGATACTTCTTTGTTCCTCTTGTTCATGTCGAACCAGTTTTCGTTGTTTACGGGGCTTGCTCTTTTCCTAAGAAGAGAAAGGGGATCTTTATACTCCCGCCTAAGAGCGGGTATCCTGGCTTAACCCCTTTCGGGTTCGGGCGAGTGAGTTTGGCTTTTCCTAAAAGCTTCTTTCTGGCTTGGTGAAGACTGAGGTAGTGGTTTGCCACCTTCAAGCCTAGAGAGCAAGTTTGAAAGCTAGGCCAGTTAGTTGAGAAGTAGGGAAGTTCTCACCTGTCCTATCGCTATCAATAAGAAGGTATTTCCTTTATGCCTTGAGCCTTCCACTCTTCCTTATAGTCATGTCTACCTACGCAACTCTTTTCTTTTGAAGTGCAGCTATCCAAGCCAAGCAACTTACCTTGTTATTTGCGAATGACATGGCAATTAGCACAATCAAAGAATCCAAGTCATAGAGCCCATGCAAGAAAGAAAAGAAGGCACGATGGATCTGTCAAAATGAAAGTCCTCCTCACATGAAATCCTATAAATAAAGGATCTGAGTCTATCAAAATAGCCCAGAAAATGACAGCCATCAACAGACCCCATAGGGCCTCGGCCTGTCCAAATGATGTTCAGCGGTCTCTAAGTCGCTTTGGCCCATGATGCAAAGGACCCGCAATCATACTATCCTTACCTTTCAACCTGCAGCGGTCTACTTTATCGGTCCCTTATCTTGATGCCTACAGCTCTCTTTTGATGGCAAGAATCCGCTCGACTGCTATTTTCTCCAGTGCTTGTGTTCAAGTTTGAGTATCCGCTCCTAGTGAAGCCGATGCTCTTTCATACGGACGATTTATTGAATACGGACAAATTTATATAGAATACGGCAAGGAACTGATAGCACTAAGGTTACGGGGAAGGATTTCTTAGACTGATCAAGACTAGCTTCAGCTCTTTCTTTCATCACTAAGCGGTGCTGGGGATAGAACACTTCCCATCCGACTTGCATGTGTTAAGCATGCCGCCAGCGTTCATCCTGGCTCAGGATCGAACTCCCCCCTCCATGTGATATCCGATTTGTCTAGTCCGCCAAATCCCCCTTTCTCTTAATATTCTTGTTCTACTAGAACACCGGCTACAAGAGCAGTAAGAGCTGATACGCTCACATTTGAGAAGTCTCACTGGCCCTCCTTAGCTTTGAATCTAACACTCAAAATAAAAGAAGAGGATATCTTACTGAATTCCAGAGACCAGCTTCGCGAGACAATTTCGGTCCCAGAAAATGCCTCTAGAGTTAGTTACTACTCAATATTCCCATCTCCAAGTGGAGGATTGTAGCCTCATTTCCGGGATTATCATCCGGGTTTACTTCCAAGCTACGACTTAGGAATCTTCTGTAGCGAAGACTCGTGATTGATCTCATTATGGCTGGCCCAAACCTTTCTGATTCTGATGCGAATTCGGGTGTATTAACAATAGGAATAGGGTTTAGGGAATTCAATCTCACGCAGATTGCTTTCGTTAGCGTGGTATAGGGGAGCGAGGGTTGTGGGGCATGTAGCTTGATGGTTCCTTCTTGTTGGAGGGTGCCTAGTAAGGCAAGAACAGCATATATTCAACAGCACCCCTAAGCATTCTGTAACAACAAGAGCCTACTCTATAAAAAAAAGATCCAAAGAGGGCTCATCACCGGGGATATATTGGCATTTGTCCATCAAAGAGCTTAAGCTTCGTCTGGGCATCAATGCACCTCTCTGCGCCTTAGCCCATCCTCGTCGCGGATTCTGATGCCTATTCAACTATATGCAACCTAAGCAGCGACTTCTGATTCAGTAGCAAATCCTTCTCTATTTTACGATTTTATCTCGTCTGCTTTTTATTCTTATGATTCTGCTTTCACTGGAGTCACTACTCTAAGTTCAGTGACTCTCGGGTATCAAGGGTAGACAGAACCATTAGCATTGTTAACCCATCTCTCAACTCAAGGAAGCCTTAATTCAAGCTAGAAATCTCGCTAGAAAAACTAGCCATATCGATCTAGGTAAGTGGTAACAACGAAAAGGAAGCCTGAGGGGGTAGGAGAAAGTGAAAAAGAATGGTATTTGAACCGGGGCGGACTGAGGAGGCCTTTATCTATATTTCGGAAATCGAATCATCATGCACTTTAGGCCCTTCTGAAAGCCATGACGCAGAGTCACACGAGTAGCGCTGAGCTCGCTCATGCTTCGCACAAACCTAGGCTAGGAAGCTTTAAAACCATATCATATGGATTTGTAAACTCCGATCAAAAACCATAAGGACTGGGAAGGCTTGAATGGATGGCTTCCAAGGCCAGGGCTCGATCCTGCACAATTGACCTTCTTCATACCAACGTCTATCTGACTTACTTAATGCACTCACAAGCGTTCGCATCGCTGCCCTAGCTTCGGCACAACGGAAAAAACGACTTACTCTATTGACGTAATATTCATGGCCAGGCGGGCCGTTCCATTATCAGGCTTAAACTACAGTGTTAGAGGAAAAGAAAACAACTCCTCCCTGTGAGACTAGGGATCTAGCTCCAAACGACGTTCCCGCGAAGAGTAAGTGGGATAAAATACCAATTGATTGCGGTGGTTTCATAAGGCACTCACCCCTCAAAGAGGGGGTGCACCTAAGGAAGGAAGTAAGCCCTACTTCTTCTTTGTTCCTCTTGTTCTTACTTTTGCTCTTACTTCTTCTCATCTAAGCATTTGCTTCGGCCTACACTCGGCCGAGCGGGGAATATCAAAAACTACTCGAACAAGACCGGGGTCAACCGACTTACTTCACTCCGGATAGCAACTCTACGATGTAGTAGTCTAGGAGATATCAATAGCTTTAGTTTGCATTGGGTGCATCTAAATCCGCGTTTTTCTACCTGCATTTTACAGTGAAGCTGAACCTACTTTCGAATCGACCGACTTGAAGATAGGGCCGGCTGGATAAGTTCCCAAAGGCCCCCTGAGTGACCAGCTAAGTATCTGATTTGAGGAGTCTCTGGCATGGTTTTGAATAAGAAACCGGTGGTTGAAAGCTGGAAATAATTAGAAAGATCGGATTCGTCTTTAACCGTGGAACGTACTGACTCATCTTATCAAGTTGGATAAAAAGCCAATAGCTTGAGAAGAAAAGAGATCATATACGAAATGATCACTATATAGCGAATAAACCATCTTTTCACTAAACAGGGGCGGTAAAAAGAAATAGGAACTGGTTAGACTTTCTAAATAATACCTGTGGAGTAAAGCTCAGAAAAATAATCATTTCCGGGAACGGGTGAAACCCTTTCCCTTTCGTTCGTGCATAAAGATATGGATAGGGATGCCGTTACCAACCAATAGTAGTAGTAAGAAGCCTGTATATACGCTCAAGCAAGAAGGAGCAGGGTTTGATCAAAGTAGAATGCCTTTTTTGAATAAAAGCACCGGTAAAGTATAATAATATATATATACTATTATACTTTACCGGCTGGCCTTTTTCAAGGCAAGGGGAGCTCATCTATTCATTTCCCTCTTACGAGCCTATGCTCAGGATGTTCTTCGATCCCAGCAAGTTCTTCGATACGATACCCTTCAACCGAAGCTATCGGTAGAACGATAAGACTTTTTATTTGATGAATCAAACTCAGATTTCTCTCTTATCTCGTTCCTGTCTTCCCTCACTCAAGCTACTGACTGACTAACTCACTTCCTAGCTTCCTATCGTTCGTTACTCAGTAAAGTGCCCAGAGGTACGATGAATTGAATTAGCTAACGAATCTTCCGTAATGCTTGCAAAGAAATAAGAAGAAAGTCTTCTTCCCCTTGTCGACTCGGAACGAATGGGAAGAAGTGAATCAGAAATGAACTTATATAAGAGAGAGCAGAATAAGCGGTCTTGTAGGAAGGGCGTGGATTAAGGTAGTTCCCTCCCCCGAGGTAATGAAATTCTTGCTCTTGTTCTCTTTGCTCCTGTTGAATAAGTAGTTTTCTTAGGACCTTTGCCTTAGATTTCCTTAGGTTGACCTATGGTTGGTTTCTGGTGGAGAGAAAGACTGCTCTTAGGTGTTCTCTGTCCCGATTTCCCGGTCCTAGAAATAGAAAAAGATAAGATAGGTCGTAGCTTGGTTATCAATAGGCTTGGAAGAGGGGCTAGTCGAGAAAGCGGCGCATTCATGGTGTCTGGAATCAAGGTCAATAAAATGAATCTATCTAGTAGGGGCTTAGTTCTATTCAAGATTAAGGCGAGGGAATTTACTCTGGGCCCCGAGGTAAGATATAGAGTGTGCTGCGACTGCCTTCTCTCTTTTGGCTGTCTCTTGTGTGCGATGGTTGGGCATGACACGAACATATGCCTTTACATTATCCTCAAATTACCCATTCAGTC
Organism: Euphorbia celastroides; assembly: GCA_948291685.1. NCBI lineage: Eukaryota > Viridiplantae > Streptophyta > Magnoliopsida > Malpighiales > Euphorbiaceae > Euphorbia > Euphorbia celastroides. Next base: position 7,884 of record CAOJBJ011012800.1, on the reverse strand, counting down.
TGTAATCTTCTGGCGAAAACGATAGGCATTGAGATTTCTACTCTCCCGTGGTCGAGCGGGGGCGGAAAAGCGCGTTATCGTCTTGACCACAAATCCCCACCGACGCGGTGTGCTCTGTCACAGGCGTTGAAGCCGTAGATTGATACAGGAATTCTGCGGAATGTGCCATTTCGGGGACTATCGCAGGAGTTGCAACCTCAAGATTGAAAGATTTTTGCCACAAGGTGCACTTGCTTTTTCCTGGAGTGATTAAGTTCTTTCCTTGATTCGTGTCTTCTCTAGGCTTAGAAAAAAGCTTAGAAAAAGGAAAAAAGTGAGGGTCCGAAGGAGACGAATTGCCTTTTGCTAGAGATTAAGTTCTTTCCTTCTGTGGGTTTGACGTAGTCTCTCATTCTATTCCTCCCTGGAAATTTCGGGAGTCCCGTAACCTTCTAATCGGAGAAGTACTTTATCTTTTAACAGCTTTTCTACAGCAAGGAATGAAAATTTCTTTGTTCCTTCAGCTTGAAACTGTGGTCAGTATGGTATTTGTTCTTGAGGTGGCTAAGAAACCTTTAGGTCGGAATGCCTATCAGTCTTGGTGGTCTAGTACACGTCTAGTTTTATAAGCCTTCGAAGACTATAAGACAGGCATAATCGTAACCGGCTCTGAGTCTTCTTATCTTTTATAAGTGGGTTTGCCTGTCCCTTAGCCAATCAAGCCTTATCCCTGTCCTGCCCTAGACTACTACTAGAATCTCTTTCCTGAGTCTAAGTAGCTAACTGAAGCTGGCAGCTAGTAGCCGAGCAGGGTATAGCTCTCTTCTTGGATGTTGTCATTTCTATGCTATATGCTAGTAGTTATCTTTCTCTTATCCGAATAGCTAGTAGTGGGGGTATATTGGGAATTCATCTCCTGGCTGTGCTTCTATTTCCCCGAGTGTCTCTAGTCTGAGTAGCTAGCCTTCCCCTTCCCCTTCCCCATCCGATATTCATGCTTGGGCTTTGGGCTATCTTTCCAATTAGAATAATTACTTAATTATCCTTTCTTCGAAGAAGAACTTATTTACTGATTGGGGCAGTCTCTATTCTATATTATAGATTCTCTATTCGTAAGAATGGAATCTTTATTCTTTTTCTTTTTATCTGCTATCGATATAAGGAATGAGGAAGGATTTCTTCGAAGAAGGCTCTCCCTTAGCAGGGATAATCGTAGACTAAGAAGAGAGGACGCAAACACATTCATTTAATTGGACTGCTTTGTTAGCAAGAAGCTGTTAGCGGAACTCAATTCACGAGCTACTTCTTTTCAGTTTTTTTCTAGGACTAGCGCTTTTGGGATTGAGCTTATTGAGCTTGAAGGCTTTCACTAAAACTATAGGACAGGGATTGATGCGGAGACTAGATTCGCAACTAGACTAGAGATTGCTCCGATTCTTATTCTAGCAGAAGTGCTAGCGGGGCAGAAAGGCTGAACCATAGCATAGGCATGAAGGACACTGTGAAGTTGGGAATGACGAATTTACATTATAATCACTCAAAAAGCGGAGGTCTTGATCCCGCTTCAACAAGACTCGACAAGCAAAGCAAAGGAAGGCATGAATATGAGTAGCTTGCTTCTGCAAAGGCTATTCCTGACCTATTCCCTCTAGTGGGTTAACTCATTCACCTTCAATGCGAGAAGTCCTCCCGATTGAAGAACCTAACAGAACTTTTGTCACGATCAGAACGAAAGGTAGTTCGCTGGGCCTATATTTTGATCCCAGAGGTGTTGGTTCGATTCCAACTCGTGATGAATACATGCACTAAAGATCAAGGAGGACTCAAGAAAGGTGCTTAGTCTGACAGTATGAATGTCCTAGTCTTAATGTTTATGTTTTAATATGGGCACATACTAGAAACTGAGCCTGGCACATCCTCCCTTTCTTCATGCTAAGACCACTTTGTGTACCGCGTCTTCTATCGCTATCTACAGTGATTCTCCGCGGGTTGTTCTTTTAGCCCTGTGCCTTTTTCTCTAAGGCTTAAAGTGAATCAGTCATAGCTTGTTGCCAAACCCAGCATGACAGAAAGACCGATTGGCTTGAATCTCTCTTTTGAGGGAGCGGAGGTGAGAAGTGTTGGGAATTTCCAAAGGGATCAAGGAAGGTTATTGTACCCAAGTTGCGAATAGGCTAATTCCTTCTATCAACAATGCCTTGGCTTGGAATGAAAAAGTTCTTGGTTGCTGTCAGCATCTCTCTGCAAATGCATCCCATTGAGACTTCTCCCCCTGGGCAGGATCTTCCAACCTTTCCTTTCACAGATTCGTCTTCCTTTACTGTAAAGTGAGGAACTTATTGACACGAATGAACTAGATCAGTTGCTTCTCCCTCACAGCGCATTCTATATGAACTTCCGGAGAAAGATTGACTCATTTCTTTTATGGCCTTAGCACTAGACTGATGATAAGACAGTCAGGTCAACCCTGTCAGTTTACGAATTGGATGTGGAAGAGAAAGAAGATGATAAGCCTAAAGCAGATGAACCAAAAGGGAGTAGTGGAAGCTAAGCGAACCAAGGTATGGAGCTAAACAACAGGCGTAGGCCAAAGCGTTAAAGCGTTACGGTAGTCCCCGGCATCCATACTGGGTAAGGGAAACAAAGCAAAACTGTTTCAAGCACCTTTTCTCTCTGCTGTTGAGATAAGCCATATCTTTCAATTTCTCCGATCGAAGCAAAGAGGCTGGCTCTAACGCTCTCATCCCCAATCCCCCGATCCATGACAGAAGAGAGAGAGCACAGATCCCTCCTTGCCGAGGAGCTCTTGTTAGTCCTTGTTTCAGGAATTGAATCAATAGTTGATCAAAGTTTTTTAGAAATCCTATCCAATTTGTAGCGTCGATACTTACTTCAATGAGTTTTAATCTCAATTGGTCCTCGGGAAAGTGGTCAATCGGCTTCGTTGAATCGCTTCTTGAAATAGAGATTATGTTTAGCTCATCGGGCTAGAATATGTATATCGATATGTCACCCCGTCCTGCCCTTGTCTTTTTGTTCAACTGGTAAAGGTCATTGCCTGTCTCAAAGGGTCGGATCCGCATTAGTCTAAGGTGCTTGCTCCTTTGAGTTGGACTTAGAGAAGAGAAATGGCCCTTTTCCAATTTCTTTAGGACTCTGACTCTGTCTATGTCCATACGAGTGAAATCCTGAGTTTAAACGAGGTCAGAAGAGTAGGCCTGGAAGGGATTGCTAAAATCTCGTACTCTATGAAAAAAGGGAGCCCTTTTTAGGCTAGAAAGTGAATTCCACTTTAGACAAGTCTAGCAAAGCAGCTCATCTGAAATCTTCTTCAATGTCTGTCCGTCGGTATGGTCTATCTGAACTCATGGCATGCCTGCTCTTCCGGGCCAATACCGTCTTCAATAGCTGCACAGAGAAAGAAGAAGGAGTTGTGCCATCTCTATCAGCTAGTGTTTTTGCCTTTTTCCCGGCTTACCGCTGTTAGGAATCGATTAGACTCGATGCCAATAAGAGAACAGGGCAAAGAACTTAACTTCTAAGCTGGGTTGTGCAAGTGAGCTGATCTCGCCTTTGTTGATCCGCTTAAAGAGTTCTTTCCTTGAATGGAAGGAGATAGAAAGAAATTATTCTCAGCTTCTAGTCAACGGTTCTGCCACACCTGAATCAGACGATGTCTCCTAAGCCTTTCAGTCCATTACCGTTGAACAAGAGTGAGCAGAGATGGCGGTTTCACTGGTTTCCTTCCCTAGTCCTGTAAGAAATGCCGCTGGGAAGACTGATATAGATGCTTTTCCCGTGGAGTACGAAGTGGAAGCTTTTACTCGCCATCTAAGCGATTGATCGAATTTGTATTCCAGTCTTTTGGACTGAGTTAGAGATAAGAGGTCCTTGCTTTATGATATTGTCTTATCTTAAATGAATAAGCTATCCTTCTTAACCAGCCTTCGTATGAGTGAAGTAACCCATGGGGATAAGATGACTTGCTTATGCCAGGGGGGCCTAGAATTGCTTACTATAACAGGGAAAGCTACTCTTCACCGCAAAAAAGGCATGATGTTGAAAGTTTTCAGTAATCCTCATAGAAGTAGGATTAATTCGGGCTTGATGCCATCTTCTTCAGTCAGTCTTAGGGCAAGGAAAAATCCTACAGCGGTAATGGCGATAGTACCGGAATAGCTTTAGAAAGAAAACAGGTTCAGAAGGAATGCTAGGTATATGCTTCAGAAAGGTTTTGATTCGAGAAACGAAGTAGCTCAACCTGCCTTTCCTCAAAGAATAAGAGAAGGGCGATGGTCTCTTTTCAATATTCAATTCTTCCACGCAGGTGCAAATAGAACAATTAGAGCGGGCTATTCGAATCTATCTAGTTATAGATATTTTGCATGAATTAGGGATTCCGAGAGTGGGAGGCTGCTTTGAACGCATATAGCATATAAATGGAATTTGGAAGACCTTTCCAAAGGACGCTCATGGATGCCGAAGTGATGCAGTCCATGGTGAGGGTGATCCAGGAATTTGGAAATTGCGAAAGCTGCAAAGTTTCCAATATAAAACAACCTAACATACGCCTTCTCTAAAGAAACTTGCCATCCATACCTTCTTACTATCTTTCCCGTGCATCGAATGTATGATCTCCTGTGCAATAAAAATCTTGTAAGTAATATGCCTGCCCGAAAACTACATTGTTCTTCACAAATGAGGGCTGCCAAACATGTTTTGAACTCGTTGAACCACAACTTTTTGAGGTCGTATAAAAAAAAGTGGTAAAAAGGCAGCTTCTTTTATTATGTTATGAGATTACGCCGGTAATTCTAATTAAAACGTCTTATAGCGCCTAATAATGGATATATCATGCAAGTTCCAGCTTCTATTCTTGTGTTGTGATAGGTAATTGCATCGGTAGCAAACCGGGGCTAAAAGATCCTCTGACAGACAGAGCAAGTCAAGCGGTAAGAAAACTTCCTGATGATATCCTTATCATGGATAGGGCAGGTCAGAGGTTCGATATGCGATATCCGATACTCTTTCTCAAGCAAGTAGGTATACGATGCCTTTCCGAAGAGGCGAAATCGCTTTATATCTATGTCATCCTGGCTAGGAGAATCAATCTATCCTTTTTTCCAAGCAGGCGATTGTTTTATTCAGGTTTCTAGTCTATGACTTTTTACTCCCTAAAATACAAGACATGCACACTCTATCTCCTTTTTGAAATAGCTCAAATGATAGCTTTGATGAGGCCAAGACGAACTTGGCGACCCCTAAGGTATCGAGCTTACTACCTTTTGCCAAAACAAAACTACCTTAGTGCAAGAGAATCTACGAGTAGACAGGAATGATAAGAGATTGTTGCATTTTCGGTACATTTGAATTCACCCTCCCGCTAGGCGGTAGACCGATCCCCCTGGCTTCAGGGGTTCGCGTTACGAGTGAATCTGGATCTGTTGCTGTCAGCCTGTTTTAAGAGGTTTGAAGACTTTAAGCCTTTTCAATAAAAGAAGGTTCTCGCTAAAGCTAGCGAGAAAGCCAGTGCGGGTGATAGGAGAGTTTTTCATGGGAGTTTCCCTTACTGCAATTGATTCAGCCGAGTCAGTTCTTTCTGCAGTTTTATTCTCTCTGTGTTCAATTCATTATGCCTTTTATTCCCAGTTAAGTATGAAAGGTGAAAAAGACAAAGGTTAGACCTACAGATAGGGTTGACCTTTGCATTTTATAGGTCCACTCCTTATCTGTTTGTCACATCGCCTGTAGCATGGTCAGTCGCATTAGAATTTTGTGCGCGATGCTTCCTCCAAGCGCTAGTTCACTTGAAGCGAAGCGTAAAAAGTCTCTTTTGGTCAGTCGACTTTCTTACACTTGGATTTAGTTTGAATCCTGCTCGAAGCACTTTGTCCTACCCTTCCTACTGTTACTCGCAAAATGGATCTTTGGCACGCGCACGCAGACTCATTCGTCTATGTCCCAGAAGCAAGAGGAGCTCTCAGATGAGAACTGGAGAAAGACCAAGCTTATCCTTACCCAAGAAGGATAAATGGATTCCTTCTTTATTTTCCCCCGATTGAATGATTTCCACTCTAATTGGACTGAGTATCTGTACTAGTACTATCGAAGGTGAATATAAGGCAATCCCGTCTTTGAAGTATCGGAGTCGTTGAAGAAAAAGAAAAAAGATAGAGTAATTCCTTGAATAAATGGGAGATATCTTTTGAGCCGGCAAGAGATAGGCTTCTTGCCTCTTCAAATACTGAAGTAGTACTGAGAATAAAAGGAGCCAAACCAACCCTAAACTCCTAGTTCTCGGGAAAGAAAGAAGCACCAGTTTCGAGCTTTTCTTTTCTATTGGCCTTTTTCTTTTAGTAGGAGGCTAGACCTAGCTTGACTCCCATAGAGTGATTCTCCTCTCTTTCGGTTGGTTTTCTTGCTTTATTTAATCGTGTCGTGTTTAGATAAAGAATACAAGAGGTCTACTCACACGGCCGATGTGAACTCCTATTTCATCTCACCAGCAATCCTTTTTCGTTTATTGGGAGACTGAAAAAAGGCTTTGTCAAGCAGGCATGATTGTCACGTCGATCAACAGTTGAGAACTCCTATCTCCGGGGCCCTCACTTTTGGGCTATCTTTCACCGTTGACAGACATGGTTCAATGTGACAGGTACGGTTTCTCAATCAATAGATGAGTCAAGGTTGTTGTTTTAAATCTGGTATGGGGAAGGATGACAGAGCTTTCGATTAAACATTTGTGTGGGTCTAGCTTGAGAATAGCCCTTTCTTTATCATCTCGATCTGGGTAAGGCTTCGCTACTCGTTAGCTTGAGGGGTTCAGTTTAACCCAATCCTACGGGCTTAAGCAATAAGCTTTTCAACTCTACTTCGTTTAGTTAATCCCACGCCCCCCTTTCTCTAGTAAGTGGAATGAAAGAAAGTGGAATGTTGGACTGTAAAGTGCCAGCACTTTTCCCCAAACTCCATAGGCTCCGCAATCGAAAGAGTTTACCGGTGCCGGAGAGCCAAAACCGCTAACCGAAACAAGACATATTGACTTTGACCACAGCCACCCGCACTTGCCTACCCGACTTGCTATTTAAGATATTCTCTCTTAAACCTTCCTCTAACCTAAAATAGTCGTAGCGCTTTTAGATTTAGAGATCGATTTTCTTTTTTCTCTGGCCCGAAACATAAGGAGTTTGATCTAAGCTAAGCCGCGGGAACGACAACCCTGGTGATGTATTCTTTGATCCACCAACCGAGAACTGAACTAGCTTGACTTAACTATCCCGAGTGCCCCTTCTTAAGAACCTAAAAGAGATCTTTAGAGCTAAACTGACCAAAAGCCTACTCAAGAGCTAATAACCTGACTTGCATCTTTCTTTATGGCTTGACGGGATAGCGGTGGATGTGCTTCCTCTTTTAAGTTAGACGCGGCAGGGCTATTATATATATATATATAATGGTCTTCTCAAGACTCTTTCCTCGTGCTCTTCTGGCCCATCGAGGTCTTTTAGAATATATATATCGGTCTTGGTATTGTGTTGTGAGATGGAGATCCTGTGGTTTTTGGGCGTACTCCTTCAGTCGAGAGGTGGAACCAAGAGCGACATGTCCGGTCTGCTGTTGGACCGTCGAAGCGGTATCCTCGTGTCCACCACGGTGTGGAATCGGGCGCTTCCTTTTCCTCTAGCAGCCAAAAAGTTTCAGGAGGGACAGATACCGATTCTCTTTTAATGCTATCATTATGAATATGAAAAGAAAGATCTGGCGAAGCAATAGTAGATTAACAGAAAGGGCTAATCCCATTCGGTTGAGTTGGAGCTTTCAGAATAGAATTAAGTAACCAAAGGAACTCACCTCAAAGCGTGAAACTCAACTTAAATTATCACTTCAGCTCAGGCCAAGTATCATCAG
>CAOJBJ011012539.1:0-15194 GCA_948291685.1 Euphorbia celastroides | reverse complement strand
TGTGCTTTCAGCAGCACTCTTCTTCTGTTTTCCCTTACCTTTCACAATTTTTTTTGGCTCCCAAGTTACCCTTCTTCGTTTGAGCCTTGCTCTTAAAAGGTTGGGAATTTTCCATCAGCAAAAAAGTTTTCTTGACCATTATTACTTGAGGGTCTACCTGTTTCAACATGTTTATCAATTCTGGGATTAACATATCAATCTTGTTCATATAGTAGTTAGTCAAAAAGTTTGAATAACTACTTGTCAATGACAACAAGATAAGATCGACACTCAATTCATGGTCCATTATGAAACCCCAGCTATGCTAATGTATCAATGTATGAATTTAGCTTCAAAACATGTTGCACTGCGGAAGTGCCTTCCTGCATCTTGGTGTTAAAGAGAAGTCTAGATGTCTCCAACCTATCATTTCTTGCTTGTTCAGCAAATAGCTCCTTAAGATGGAAAATTATGGTGTAAGCATCCATATTTTCATGCTGCCTTTGAAGCTCATACGACATAGTTACCAGCATGAGACATGCTACAACTTCAGCGTCCCTTTTCTGCTTGTTCCATGCTTCCTGCACATCGGCAGAAGCTGGAGCATCAGGTCTTTCAAGAAAAGGTTGTTCTACCGTGTATTCTAGATTTTCAGCCCTAAGCATAATCCTTATATTCCTGAACCATTCTGAAAATTTTGGCCCAGTTAATTTGCAGTTGTCGAGAATTGAACAGAGGTTGATATTGTTGGATATTTTTCAACCTAAGATATAAAACGAGCTCTTTGTTAGATTTGTATACAGTATATGCGCTTAATTTAAGGACTTTATTTTAAGCACATTCTCCAGCTAATTTATTACGAACCTAATAGCTCTCACTAATTAGATCCGGGAGAATAGGAGTAACCATTTACTCCTAGTGGGTTAGTATCCATAATTTAACTAATGTCTGAGAGTTCTTTACATTATTCGTAACTCCTCAAAGTGTGTGACCCGTAGGACCCCAGACACCCAGGCGCTAAAGTCTCATTCAATCGGTTCCTTCTACTATGAAAACACCGACTAATGTGGGTTTTATGATGAAATAAAATCCATATCTTTAGACGATCATGGGAGGTCTCTAGCAAGGATTCATGATCCCCCAATGCCTGAGATTTTAGTGCTTTACTAATATGTCCTATACAATAGTAGACTACTGTGCAACATGCTCCTTCCATCAAACAATACCAACTGGTTTTAGGGTACGAATAAGTGTCAATCCTATGGACTGGATCCAATCAATATAGTTCATCTTGTTACCAAAGTACATTTCTCCATTCGTAATGTCTTAACTAGAATCTCATTCTATTAAGACACACACTGATCAGAGGTTTATTGAGTCAATGTTACTTTAACAAGTGGCCAGGTATTTCTCCCTTTATATCCGGGAGTGATGGATCCTATCTTGACAACTCAGTCAATCAACGAATAGATATTATTATACCTGTATTTATCCTTTTAACATCCTCGAGAGAGAACTATAAAGCCATAACCCAAAGTATAACATTGTCTATATAATAAGACTAGTTTCTCAAGTCTAAGGATACTTGCACAACTACTGTAATGAGACTATCATTGACACATGATATTAATTCGTAAGAAGTCTCATAAAGGGTCTCCAATATACATCCATTGTATATCCATGTGCTCACTTCAAGATCCCATCTTTAGCTCATTGAGAACAGCTACTAAAGAAGTGCACTCACATGCTGATCTAACCGCTTCATCAATGTCCATTCTTGATGAAACTCTGATCAAGGATATTTAGACATAATCATAATTACATATAGAGTGAATCTCAATAATCATAGTCGCACTATGATTTCTCTCCTATGCTATGACTTATATCTTGGACTTTGTTAAACAAGCTATAATCATATGTTCATATACTATATTAATACATTTTCAATGTATTGTTGAATAACAAAGAAGTGTCTTTTTATTAATAACAAACTTGTTTATACAATATACAATCTAATGAACTACCCTAATTGCTCTAGGGCATACATTATATCTAACACCAACAACTTGAAATAAAATAGAGGTCATATAATATATTGGCCAACCACCTATATCATAAAAACCTCTTGCCCCCCTCATCTTTTCAAATGACCTCTTAAGTCTCTCATCGTTTTAAAAGTGTACCTTTTTTATCCTTCAAACACGCAAAACCACTCTCACTAAAGAGAGTGTGGCACACTCTCCTGCCATGTGTCATGTTGGAAAAGTCAAACCAATATCGATATGACACGTGGAATTTTCAATTCAAAAAGTTAGTAAAAATTCAATTTAGTCCTTTATGAGTTTTTATTTTTATTTTTACCATCTTATTCAACACAACTTTTTTTCTTAACTTTCATTCTTCAAACAAAGAACCGTCAGACTCTACTAACCGACACCGAATAACACCGTCAAAAAAGATGAACGATGCAACAGAATGTCGTCGAAATTTTGACGGAAACGCCATCGAAAAAGTTGATGGAGCACTGCCGGATTTTTTGACAGAATATTGCCACCGGAAATTCGTTGAAAAACTACCAACAGAAAATTGGTCAGAACGTCACCGACGGGAGATGAAAAAGTCAGTAACTCTCCCATCTTAGTCAAACTTTCCATGTCATCTGTCACATAAAATTATTGGAGTTAAAAGGTGCACTTTTTCAAAGGTGAGGGACCTAAAATGTCACTTAAAAAGGTGGGGGTGGCAAGAGGTTTTTAGGACATAGATGGAGGACTAAATGATGCATTTAGCCTAATTTATTTGATCAAATACATATATATCTAGTTGTATATGACTTAGGCCCTGTTCTTTAGAACTTTTTAGAGTTGAGCTGAACTGAACTGTACTGAATAGAACTTATTAGAGCTGAACTGAACTTAATAGAACTTAAGTGATACAAATATATGATATACCTTCATAGAAAAAGTATACATTATACAAATTAATTAATAAATTAATTAAACTTATAATAAAAAAATCATGATATACTAAAAAATGACAAATAATTTTATTAAAACATATGATCATTGTTAAGATAAAACTATATTGCTCAAAATGTAAAACCATAAAATAATTACTGCACCAATTTCTTCTTTTTTTCCTAGAAAAATAATAATGAAATAACTTGTACATATTTACATATATATTTTCTGAATTTGGGGTGTAAATACAATTATCCACATCATTTAACTTATGAAAACAATGTACGTTGAAAAAAAAAATCAAAATTTAGGAACTTTTCAACAAATATTTTGGAAAAAACAAATTACACTTCTCATAACCAAATTTTATAGTATATTGATTCATTCATCTTTAGTTGGTGTATTTATGAAAGATGAGTATTACCTAATTAAGGGTGTTTTTGAGAAACAGTGAAATAACAAGAATGGTTTTGAAGTTAGCCCTTGTTATTATTATTATTATTATTGAACTTATTATTAATTGTTATATAAGTTTGTTGGAATTTAGTGGAGCTGAACTGAACTGAACTGAACTGAACTTATTAGAGTTGAACTGAACTGAACTTATTGAAACTTATTGAAGATAAACTAAACTGAACTTATTTTCCTGATTATAAGTATAAGAGAACATGGCCTTCTATACATACGACTATGAAATTGACTTTGATGGATACCATTGATTACATGTGATTTTGCTTATTCAGTGAACCGAATTGGAATATAAATTGAAAAATAGAAAAATGATAGGCTCCCAACGTGCAAGCCTGCATTTCACTTGCCTCCCTCGACAAGTGTCCACGTTGTGGACTTATTTTCAGTCTCCTATCTGCATTATCACACACAAAAATTTTCCATAAATTTAAAATTCATTTTATTCATCAAACACAACAAGGCATTTAAAGAATATATAATTGATATTTTGTTATATTGTAATAGTATACGAATTTCTAATAATATCAAAAAATTAATAAAATTGAACCGATAATTTCAAAATTAAACATCAGCCTAAAGAGACTCATGTAAAAGGGCCAATATTGATTATGAACAAAACCTTGGCCTCACCCACGTCAGTTGCTTTACAAATAAGTTTTCTACAAAAGCCATATTCAGATATAATATTTTTAGCATTTAGAAACAAATTTATAATGATGCATTATCAAATTGGCTTGTGGAATGTGCAGATAAATCATTCCACTAATCAAAATCATCCCTTGAATATATGCAATCAAATTACATTGAAATTATTCATTTAATTCTTAGTCAAATTAAAAAGGAAAAACTTAAAGCACAAGAAAATCAAATTCAGTTACAAATTAGTCAATTATTTTCTGTCTAGATGTTATCAGCATAGAACTTATATCGCCATATAGAAGACCAAATTTTGTTTGTTTTTTTTTTATTTTTGCTTATTCTAAAATAGTTGACTACAAAAAGAGGGAGACCAAATTTTTTTTTATTTTTGCTTATTCTAAAATAGTTGACTACAGTATGTTTTGCAAGCTGTCTGGTCTCCCTCTTTTGTGTATATATACCCCTACGTATGGTATACAGAAACATCACCCTTCTATAAAGTATCTAAACATTCTAAATTCTAAGTTAGCCATTGGCAAGATGAAAATTTCTTTTGTATCATTTCTATTTGTTGCTCTTCCAGTTGTTTTAGGTGATCTAACACTTAACTTTTACCAATCAACATGTCCTAATGCAGAGTCTATCATATTCAGAGTGGTCCAAAATCAATTCAAAACCGATAAATCTATAGCTGCAGCACTGCTTCGCATGCATTTTCACGATTGCTTCGTCAGAGTAAGATTTTTCGTATCCAATATATTCCATATTTTCTTCTTGTGCCGGAATTAGAGAGATTTCGCTTATAACTTTAAATATATTTCTACACCTATCATATATGTTGTACAAAATTGTGACCTCAACTTTTACGAAAAAAATTAGCGTCTATCTTATAGATATATGATGCAATTTTTTATAATGTTATCAGGGTTGTGATGCGTCAATTCTAATAGACTCGACAAAACAAAACCAATCAGAGAAAACCGCAGGACCGAACAAAACAGTTCGAGGATACGAACTAATCGATGCAATCAAGAGTGCCCTAGAAACAGCATGTCCATTGACGGTATCATGTGCCGATATCCTAACACTAGCCACAAGAGACGCTGTTGCTCTAGCCGGGGGCCCCAACTACACTATTCCAACGGGTAGGCGAGACGGGCTTACCTCGAAAGCTGAAGAGGTCAACCTTCCGGGGCCTAGCTCAACGGTTCCCGAAGCATTCAAGTTTTTCAAAGACAACGGGCTAACCCTTTCGGAAATGGTTACCCTTTTGGGTGCACATACGGTTGGTGTGGCTCATTGCAGTTTTTTTGAGGACCGGCTTTTGAATTTCGAGGGGACCGGTGGTGCTGACCCTACTATGGATCCTGCTTTGGCGGCTAATTTGACCAAGATTTGTGGGTCATCAAATGGTGATCCTTCTGTGCCCTTGGATCAAAGCACCGGGTTGGTTTTTGATAATGAGTTTTATAAGCAGATTTTGATGAAAAGAGGGGTGTTGGAGATTGATCAACAACTTGCTCAAGACTGGTCGAGTGCTGGAATTGTTTCGGGTTTTGCGAGAGATTTGGCGCGATTTGAACAGAGTTTTGGGAGTGCAATGGTGAAGTTAGGAAGTGTTGGAGTTCTTGTGGATAATGCTGGAGAAATTAGGAAGAATTGCAGAGTTTTCAATAAGAAAACAAGAACTAATCAACTCAGCCCGTTGAAGGAATTAGTTCTCTAAAAACATTCAAGCGACATTATGATATATTTTATTATCATTTTTAAGCATTCATCATTGTAATACCATCTGTTCTAAGATAATGAGACCGAGTATAAATCAACGAAGTTAATATTTTGTTGTCTGGTTGGTTTTACATTCAGAAGAAAAAAAACATTTGGCACAATTTTTGTCTTAGAAAAACTGAATTGCTAAATTTTACACTAAGAAAGGCCAGAGAGGCTACACATCTCAACTAAGTTGGTACCCATAGTTTATAATAATTCAAAAATAGCTTGCCAACAGACCCTAGTAGAGCTCAAGGAATTGCTAAGAAATAAACACATGAGGATTTGAAACAAGATAAGTTAAACTAGAAAATTTAGTTATAGTCGATTGTATACCTTCTGAAACTGAGATTATAGGTCCTTAAAAAAACTTACTAGCCTACTTTGTGCTTGTGATTGTGGTGATCTTCTGTGAATCAAGTAGAAACTAATTTACAAATTATCCAATAAGGAATTTGATTTTTATTTCTGATTCAAATACGTAGTTTCTTGTTCACCATTTTTCTAATTAGAAGTAAAATATATTTCTAAAATGCACTGGTATTGTCAATACCGAATACTAATCTAGAAAAATAATGATAACTACAGGTATACAGTTGCGATATAGTTTTAAGATATCGATCTCACAGGGAATGAAGGAAACATAATAAATCAACTTGAAAAACTTTACAATATAAAATAAAATAAAGTTGATAAAGTTTATGGATAATTTAGAGAAAATTTAGTAAAGAGTGGAGAGTAGAAACATACAATTGAAAAGAACTTTTTTAAAATTCTAGGTTTAGAAAAATGGTATATGAAAATCCTGTACAATATAACTTTATAAAAATCGATTCTTCAATTCATAAAACTCAATGTAAACACTGTAGAATCCATATTAAATAACATTTCCAATCCTAGAGTATGTATGAATCTAGTCGAATACGAAAACACCGAGTTTTATCTCAGATAGCCAATGTAGTGGTAACTAGTCCTAAAGTATTTCTTCAAAACTAATCCGTTCCAATATGACTTAATCATCGCACTTAAAACCATCAAACATGAAGCACATTATAATACATAGACATATTATAATCTTCGTGAAAGTATACTATATGCAGGAAAATAAACCAAGTTCTTATAAGGTATGCCAAATAAAATTAAAGGGAGATCAAACCTATTTCGCTCTTTACAATGGATGGTGATTTTCCTATCCAAGGGAAGTTGTCAATTCCAAGCAAATTCCGCGTCGGTTTATAATCCGATCCCGACTCTACGAAGTTTCTCCCGGACTTTATCTTCTTGTGTGGACTTGAATTGCATGAATTTGAAGAACAAAAGATTTATTGATTGTATGATTTGCAATTACATATTTTAAAAAAGATCTACAACTTTTAGAAGTTATAAGTGATCGTGAAATGATCGATTCACTCATAAACACTTCTCTAAACTAGAAAATCAAATGATCTCTCCATGTATTTCTCTCAAGAACACTCAAATACACGAAATTACTCTCCTAGAATGCTTTCCTTACAATCTATATCTATTTTCTGCAAAGAATTCTCCTTATATAGAAGTGAAAAGGCATGCCTCTTCATGAAAGGTTGTGTTGCTTCATAAAGTCATGTCTCTTGGATGAAAAGTTGTGATTCTTCACCCTAGGCACATGTCTCTTCATTCTGGATATGTGTCTCTTCATATTTAACAGTTAAAATCCATTGTGGCGGTTAAACAAACTTGCAACCGGTAGAAATTGTTGAAGAATTTTCTGAAAATCGCATGGGTTGTGATCACCAATACTGTCGCGCTTATGATTCTTGTCTGATCGAGAAGCATTAGTGTTGGTGACGAGTCGCGGTCGTGATTTGATTTTTCTCTATATGTAAAAACACTTAAAAACTTCACGAATTCTACCCGAACCTTGACACTTCCAATTGTATACATTTAATCCTCAAAAAGGCAATAAAATGCATGATTCCTCCTCCAAATTAGTCATGTTTCACATTTTGCAAATTCAACCTCTAATTCTCTTAAAAACCTGTACTTGCATAAAAAACAAAAACATACCTCGTGAAATCCAATAAAAGATGTTTAAAATAACATTTCTTTAAGAGTATTGACACTAAAACCCTTGTAAATAAGCATCTTTCTACACTTATTATTTCTTTGGTCAAATTTCTTTAAGTTGGTTTTTGAGCTTACTCTAAGTTTACAGTTTGGGCGAGAGAGAGGCTACCGACAATATTTTATAGATATAAATATAAAAACATATATTACAATAAATTTGAAAAACGTTCATCGATACAAATCTTGTTTTGAAAAGGAAAAATTAAGTCCGAGAGTACTTTTAGGAATTAACTATTTGTAAAATAAATATAGAAAAATGAGAATTGATTAGGTGGTAGATGAATCTGCAAAAGTGAATAAATTTTGAAAAAGTATAAAATGGATAGGTGCTTCTTACTTAAATATTTTTAAGAAACGAAAATTTTTAGCCGGGCCCAAAGTGAAACAGATCAAATATGTAATGTGCACGTTAGTGGGCTTTGAGTCCCGCCCAGCCCGCAGGGGGCCACAATGACTGGATTAGTAAGACTAAACGCATAGGGAAGGATATTAAGTTGGTAAAAAAAGTCATGTAACACTCTTAACTTTCAACTTTCACACATAGTTTTTTAGGTAACTTATAAAAATATACAAAATTCAACTTTTGATTCAAGAGAATGATAACCAACTCAAAATTAGTACATAAATAACAAAAACAGCAAAACAATTATCACAAAGTATCAACTCAAGTTTCATATTTAAAAAATGACATGTCCATAATATGTCTTACATATGTTTTACATACTCTTTACATTGCATATACAAATGTTTTACATTTAATTTACATATTATTTCAAACTGGTTAAACAGATGTAAAAACATCTTATTATGCATTTATTTACACATTCATTACATATCCATTACATATTCACTACATAGCTAATATTTTTTGAACTGTTTTGATAATATAAACACAATAATATTTTGCGAACGATTTTGATAATATAAACAGATTTACAAATCCATTACATATGATTTACACAGCCAATACATATGTTTTACATAAAAATTACGAACTGGTTTATAGATTTATTGCGTAAACTTTACAAAATCCATTGCATATGATATACATATACAATACATATCTCTTACACACTTGAAAATTCAATTTTGATTTAAGAAAGAAGAAGAAGAATCCATTACACATATTACACAACCAATACACTGCCATTACATGTAGTATACATATCATTCTCAATGTAGAAGCATTCTATCAAACATCTTATTTGCATCCTTTGAACATCATTATCTTCATCACTATTGCATCATCTTCATCATCATTGCATATCAAAAACAACAAAAAGAAAAGAAAATCAAGCAACTGAAACTCGAGTCGGAGTCGGAATCGAAATTGTATTGGAAGTCGAAGAACAAAACAATCTTCTATTTGATGAATCCTTCAATTGCAAATCCAAATGATTAGAACACAAAGATGAGGAGGAGAAGGGGTGGAAAAGGAGATGAGGAAAAAGATAGAATAGGCAAATTCTCCCATACATGACTTCTTTTAGCTCACCAAATGGTAGTTTGTTTCTCGAGATGAACGACTTCCTTCTAATTGTTAACTTCAAATTGGAGTTTGATCTTAAAAGGAAAGGAATGCATCCAAGCGTAGAGAGGCAACAAAGAGAAGATGGAGAGCGTGGAAGCCGGAGAAGGGGCAAAGAATGGAGTAGGAGATCGATAATCTGTCGAAGATGGAGAGAACGAAAAGAGAGTTTGTATGTTGTTAATTTCATAAAAAGGAAATTAAAAATGTCATTTATGTAAATAAGTTTCATGTTGGACAATTTGTGCAAATAGTTTGAAAGTATTGTATATTAATATCAATTTTCCTAGTTTTTTTTTCATGTTGACAAATTTGTAATGCATAGCTTCAGGAAGAAGACTTTCCACTCTCATCCTGAGAGTGAGTTACACTCACAACTAATCTTTATTGGATATTACACCAATTTGCTCCTTCTTTTCTTACACTTCCATTCTATTCAATTACAATTTTTATTGAAAAAACTAAATATAATGCGTCACTTTTCTAACTGTTAATTTATTTTCTTTCATGTATATACATATAATCTTTATATAAAACACATGCTAATTGACAAAACCGTTAATGTCAATTACAACAAATAAAAATTAACAATTACTAAGATATTTAAAAATAAATAACTATTAGATTCTATTAATAAAAGAGAATTCTTTATTGTCTTTCTATAATATCTTTTACAACAATTCGTAAAAGAAACAACTTCTCTTTTATTTAATTATTATCATCAATTTAATTAACATACTGTAATGTATTCCCTTGCACATATCAATTCCTTTCTAACATATTAAATTACATATGATTATATTCAAAATATAATTCATTCCATCATACTTGTTGATAACCTTATAACAAGTTATAAATTTCCATTATACACAAAATACAAATCACAGCTTAATGACACAAAAATACTAATTTGATGAGAACATTTCAATTTTGAAATTTCATAATATTCCTTTGAACCCTTATATTGGAAACTTTCAGAATTTGTCAATAAAATAATATATCCATGGTCGTACGATAAAACCAACAATACATGCCAACACCATGAATGGAAAGCAAATTGCAAAATATTTAATCCATTCATGCATACTTTCCCTCTATAATTATGTGTAATTTGTCCAACTATTCTTACGAAAAATTGGAACCTTACATCAACTATACTTCAATTATGAAGAAAACAAA
This sequence comes from Euphorbia celastroides, assembly GCA_948291685.1. Classification (NCBI taxonomy): domain Eukaryota; kingdom Viridiplantae; phylum Streptophyta; class Magnoliopsida; order Malpighiales; family Euphorbiaceae; genus Euphorbia; species Euphorbia celastroides. The sequence continues at coordinate 4,562 of CAOJBJ011012539.1, read as the reverse complement.
TGTTTTCTCTCCCTTAATATAATTAATTTGAATAGTAGGACACAAGACAATTTTTCACTATATTAGGAATATGAAATTCCTTTACGATGTTTTTCTCATGAACCATGCATATAAATATCCTTATATTCAATAAAATCAATACCGATGACCACCGTAATTTTTCAGTCTATACAAAATAGATGTACTGAATATCCCCCATAAACTTCTATATGATTAAGTAGGGGAACCATCTTTTCTCATGTAAATATGTATCTAATCTTTCCTGGAGAACATATATTTCTATTACATTCAAAACATTACAATTACACTAGATTCGGGTTTGGATCATCGGGACTCACACTGCTCCTGATACGTTCTTCGGTCTTTCCAGGGTCACGTGGAACGCTCCAGTTAAGCTCCAATTCTTCGAGTATCGTCCAATTCGCCTTGAAAACCTAAAATGAGAGAAAACGAAGTAATATCATCCTAAGATAATAAAAAGAAGTCACGGTGATAAGGAAAATGTGCACTAGTAGATACCAAGTAAACACCCTATCACCCATGTGCGAGCAGCTCGGCTCCTCAGCTCAGCTTTATGGAGGCCTCGACTGGACCAGCGAAGCCCGCTGCCTCTACTGCTATAGATGAGATTCCTCCTCCACACACTATTCCCACCCCCACTCGTTCTCCGAGGGCGACTTAGTTGTGTCCGAGAAACCTAAAGAGGTCACGAAACCAACTGCTGCCCCTATAGGGGCATTGATCCCCGTAATTACTGTTGACGGGAACAATACCCCTTCTAAGGACAAAAAGAAGAAATAGACTCGAGCTGAGAAAGGCAAGAGTACAGTTCCAACTTCTTCTGAGGCGACACTCTGTGATAGTCGTCTAGAGAAGAGAAGCCGACATGAGCTCGCTCGGGATGTGGAGATGGTAGAGGCGCCCTTGACTGTTGAGGAGGAGGCGACTAGGAAGTTGGTTTATACACCAAAAGTATGTTATTCTCACTTCTTTTTTTGGGTTAAATTTTGTGAACTTTCCCGTTTTTGCAGCTCTTGACAAAGCTTTACGGCGAGAAGGTTACCCTCGAGAGGGGAGAGATTGAGGACGAGTTTATCCGCTTTACTCGGCTCCCAACTGAAAAGGCTTGTTATTGTCAGAGTAATGAGAAAGAGATTTTACAGCCTGTTCAAAGTAGCACTTTAAGGGTACGTTCATTACTTGTCATTGCAAAGTCGTTTCCTTTCGTTGCACTTATCTTTTTCTTTTTGTTTGTAGTTCTTGTCTGATATCTTGTGGGCTCACTACTAGGCAGAGCGATGCGATCAAGAGGCCAAGAACGTTGCTCAAGAAGCTAAGCGTACGGAGGAGAAGTGGCTCTAGCAGGAGAAGCAGTTTAATGAACGGGTCGAGGCGACCAAAAAGAATGCAGAGGAAAACCGTACTTCCTATGACAACGTGATGAACGAGCTGCGAGAGGCTTCAAAGAAGATGGAGGTAGCTCATCATGCGGCCCTGGAGGAGAAGGATAAAAAGATCCGAGAGTTGGAGCAGGTGTTGGAGCAGAGCAACACTAAGGCTCGTGGGCTGGAGACAACTTTGGAGGAGAAGAACCATTCTTTATCGGAGAAGGAGAGGGTCCACAAAGAGTTGACTCGAGTTTTGAGGCTTTAAAAGATACCACTGCTCTCAACCAAAGGAAATGGCGAGCTGCCTATCTACGCACCTTGAAGAAATACAATGCTTTAAAGCATCATGCGGCCAAGAAGCACAATAACACCCTTGAGGAGTGGAAAGAGTATCGCCTCGATTATCGCAGTCAGTTCCTGTTCACAACAAGGGATTTATTCCCTACTGCGAACCCGGAAGAGCTGATAAAGCTTGGTGATCCTGTGCCAGGGGTCAAAATTCATTTGTGGCCCGATGACGAGCGTGTTCGAGGTGCCGAACTCGCAGCTTTGGATGAGGAGATTACCGCCAAGGAAGCTAAGGGCCCTTCTCCCGCTAGATCTGTTGCCACTTCCCTTCTCACAGAGTTTGATGACAACGAGGAGGGAGAAGAAGAAGTAAGCTAGTTTATTGCTGCGGAGCCAATTGTTGAGAAGGGCAAGGGTCCTTCTTTTATCAGACTATAGTTCTATTTATTTGTTTTGTAATTGTTGAAGCTCTTTGAACGTCATTAATGATACCAACTTCTGGTTTGCTCATTTGTTGTATTTTTTTCGTCTGTATTATCTCTGTTGTGATCTATTGCTTTATTGCTTTTTAGTCTGTTGTGTGCGTGCTTGTTTTGCTTTTGCATGTGTTGTTTCCTAGACTACCGATGTCCTAACACGATTTTTCTTATCGACTCGTTATCACGTGCTCGCATCACCGGAGATTTTAGCCCAGTGGAGATGAGGCTTACCGGATATTGGCCTTGTTGCCTTGCTTGAGCGCTTTCGTTTTTTGCATTACTGTATGGTTATGTTTGGTATCACAATAAAGCCTGTAATGTAAGCTTTAGCTTGTAAAATGTTGTTTCATTGATCAGCTAAGTACAATAGGCTCTTAAAGGAAATTAAAACGTAAAAACGTCAATGCGATGGTGACAAATGCCTTAGGGAAATAGAAAATGAAATTGACAAGAGCCTATTTGGTAGTAAGTGCCTTAGGGTGAAGAAGTGTGATTGCTATTATCCTGGGTAGAATATTTTCAGTGCGGACATGTTCCGCATTCTAGGGATGTCTTTCCCTTCACGAGCTCTTGAGGCCTTTGTTCTTCATAAAACTAGGTCGCCAATTTGAAGGGTTCGAGGGCGGATTGTCCGATTGAACATGGAGGAAATCCTCTATCGGTAGGCTTCAGCTCATACACCGACATGTTCTTTCTTTTCTTCGAGTTTGTCAAGATTAATTTTCAAGGCTTCTTCATTGGGTTTGCCAACGACGTAATGGAGTATTGCTCGATGGGGGTTCCAATGTCAGCTAGGATGACAGCCTCGGTGTCATAAGTCAAGAGAAATGGAGTTTTGCCTGTTGCTGTGTGGGGTGTGGTCCTATAACTCCACAGCACACTTGGTAGCTCATCAACCCATGAGGCTCCGCTTTCCAAGACTCTTTTTTTTAACCCCCCATTATGGTTTGGTTGGTTACCTTGGTCATCCCATTACTCTAGGGATAGGACACTAAGGTGAACCTCAGCTGGATGTGCAGGGCTTCGCAGTAGGCTTTGAAGGCTTCACAGTTGAATTATGTGTCGTTATCTGTGATTACAGTGTCGGGGATGCCAAAGCGAGTCAATATAAACTTCTCGAAGAATTGAATTTCTGCTTTGGCGAGATGGTAGCTATGGGCTCGACTTCTACCCATTTAGAGAGAGGCTATATGCATCATTGAGCCCTCAACCTTTTTCCGAAAAACCATTTTACCCCCTAATGTTTCAAAGTGGCCCTTTTACCCCCCTAATATTTTAAAAAGATCACATTTAAGCCCCCTAAATCCTACGTGGCAGCTGACGTGACAACTTTAATTTTAATAAGAGAGTGGCTGACTTTTCGACGATGGTAACATTCCGATTTTTTCAGGTATTTGTGAATACTCGATTTTCCGGCTCTAAAAGTTAGTCGAAGTACACAACGCAGCTCCGGTAAAAGTCTTCGGAAGCATGCCAACATACCACTCAAAACGTCCGCAACGAAACGAGGATCACAGAACTGACCTCAGATTATTTTTAAGAGATCTGAAACTCCTGAAAATCGCAAAAAACGCGAAAAATTGCACCGAACAGATAAACCCGGGCCGAACTGGCACTGGCGCGCCCGCGCCAGGAGAGGCACGCCCGCGCCTGCGCCATCGCGTCTGCGCCGACCGCGCGCTCGCGCCGTCCACAACACGAACGCGCCGGCCACGGCGCAAACGCGCTGTCGGACGCGTTTTCTACTCCTCTTTTGACTATAAATTGTCTCCCTCTGCCTCAGTATTCCGGACCCCAGACTATTCGGAGCACTAGTCTTTCTTCTTAATCTCTCAGTCCTAATTCGATCTTTTCGAAGCTTTCTGTCTGTCGATTTAATTTAAGCGTCTTAATTTTAAATTGCATACCGAATTGCTGCCCGATTAAATTTAAAATTTAAAATTAAAATTAATTGGACTAATCTGGAATTGAGAAGTGGATCAAGAGCCGACAAGGTATCATTTCTTTCTCTTATCTCGCATATCATTCATCTTTGGTCTAAAATGACCCTTCTTCACTAAATCCACCTAAAATGGTCAATTAAGAGAACCTTAAATTGAACCTAAATAACCAATCAATTGGCATAAGCCACCCACAACTTGGAATTAAGGCCTAAAATGAATTTAGGCACACTCACAATTAATCAATCAATCTTGACTTAAAGTCACATTTTTTTCAACTAAATCCTAAAAGAAATTTAGGTACAAATCACATCACATTAAAAGCTTTCAAAAGAAGCATTGAGACTTAAAGTCTATAAAAAAATTTGATAAAAATAAACACAAATCACATCACATTAAAAGCCTTCAAAAGAAGCATTGAGACTTAAAGTCTATAAAATAATTTGATAAAAATAAACGCAAATCAC
>CAOJBJ011011997.1:0-10375 GCA_948291685.1 Euphorbia celastroides | reverse complement strand
AAACGATATATCCTGTTGAAAGGACTTAGCTAAGCAGTTGACGGGCTTAGTGGTATATCCTACATCCGGAAGAAGGATTTCTTCGGAGACAAATTGTAAAAGGATTAATTCCTGCCCGTGAAAGGAATTGAATAGTGAATTAAAGCCCAGCAGGAGTTCTGGAGACTAGAGTAGGCTTGGCCGAACCAGGATAAAAATTGTCTGTGTTAAAATTTTAGTTAAAAGCTCATAGTTTCACTTGATCCGGATCCAGTTAAGATTCCGGATTCTTGAGCAAAGTTTTAAAGTAAACCACGTTTCCGCAAAAAGGGTCATTCACCCCCTCTGACCAATTTCTCAACCTGTTTGGACCTAACAGAAACAAAAGTTAAAATCTTTTGATGAACTTTATATTATTAGCATGATACTATGTTTTTCAAAAATTTAGCATGATACTATGTAAAACAAAAGAAAGAAGTAAATTAATTTAGCAATTTTATTAATATAATATTCAAAACAACCGTTGATTACTAATAATTGTATATTAATACGTAACTGTAAAGTAATGTTACGATTTGCAAACTATTTAAAACCTGTTTAGAATTGTTTTCTTAAATTGCTTTTCTTGAAAGCTCTATTTTAAAGTTTTTCTTAAAAGTAGTAGATTATAGTTTTGGGAAAACAATTTTGACAGATCTCAAAATCTTAGTATGAAAGACCAAAATGTGATGTCCAAATTAAAAATATGACGTTATATAAAAATTTTATGAGACCAAGTGTTAAGAACAACAACTCTGACAACAATGTCAAACATTAGTATTAGATGGCAACAATGTGTAGGTGTTTATACACTTGAAGTTCATGTATTTAATAGAAAAACTCTCATACGTACAGACTTAAATATGATGCGTCAACAACTCTAATTGAAAAACTAATCTAACATTATATCTAGTAAATTAATAGGTGATCACAAGTTCGAGTCCACTTGGAAGGTATATTTTTTTTTAATTATTAATGTAAATCCATTATAAGGTAAATATTTTTTCTAAACAAAAAAAGAATTTACTTGAAAAGAATTTTTACTAATAATGTAATTAATTCCCTAATGTATTTAATTTATTATTGTGATAAGTATGAATAAAAAAATATATTTCTATAACAGGAAGAATGCTAAATTGTCCAAAAAGAAAGTTGATAGATTATTGATTTTTGTGACGCTTCTAAATCTTTAATGTTTGGGAGCTAGAAAAAAATAAAATAAGACTATTCTCGTTGATGTCATTATTTGACAATTGGATTTCAGTGTTTTTTTAGGGATAATTAGACCTTAAAGTTTGTAGGTTCCACAGGAAAAGACTCTAGACTTTCGCATCTATATTATATGTATAGAGCGTATATAAATTAAATATTTAAGGGTTTAGGTGTTGGATGAAGAAAGGGTGTGTTTTGAAATAATATATTTTTGATGGAGTTTAATTTATTTAATCATTATGCATAAAATTAAAATATATAATCTAGTGTAAAATGTATTAACGTCCTCAAAAATTGAGATTCTAGACAGGGGCCAAAGATTGTTTTATCCACTTTTTTGTTTGCAAAACAAAACCCCAGCTCACATCCCTTGGTACGTATTGTCGACACAATTAGGGCTGGCTTAAATAGAAATATTGAAATCAAATTATTTTAAATATGTCCGTTGGGACTCAATTTGCTAAAATCCAAAAATGTGCAACATGGTTTTATGTGTTATACCATTTGAAATAAATATATTCTTTTCAATATGGTAAATATTTGGAGCCAACCGAAGATTTTCTTTGACATGTTATATTCATTTTTTTATTTTCGTCAATCAGTTTAAGATGACAAGTGTACATGAAAGTGATCAAGATGCTATAAACGATCATCCATCGATTTCCGAAACATAATTGACGACATTAATTGTAGAAAATGATTCTTTTTATACATTTTCCATCGTTGGGTTTTCTTATTGCTTGCTATTTTGATTCATAGCAAGAAAAGAATGTACAAACTATGAAGTCCCCATATTTATTTTTTGGGAAATTATTTGAAGTTTTTTTCCAAATATTTACATTACATGCTAACAAGACAACGCTCTACTTTTTCGTGAGTATATCGTTTATTTTTTGCTTTCTTACTTTACTTTGCATTTCTATCGTTGAATTTTCCAATATGTGACTTCAAAGTTTTCTTGTTTGTTCTTTCCCAACACAACTAGATCTATTTTAATATACTTTTTGTAAAATTATGTAAAGAGTTGGTTTTTATATATAGAAATGTTTGATATTTGACATCTATTACAATTTGCAAGTCTGTTCATAGTTATGATATATTATAAATCTATTAGAAATTTCTTACACATTTCTTAGATACGTGTTAGACATCAATTATAAATGTTTATACCGTTTTAAATTCAAATACAGTAGTTTTACTAAATTTTCATAGAATATCTGACAGTTTGGAGAAGTTTTATCTAATAGAAATTTATCAAGCCAATTGATTACACATATGCTAGATAAATGTTGGAAATGCGGTTCAAATGTGTAAAAAAACTAATAAAAGGAATGCATTATATCAAAGCAAATGGTCAACATAGACAAGAGCTTAAATATCCACATTCATGTTACCTCATCCAAAAAAAATATCTAACTAAAGAATGAGCTATAATCACAACCTACCCAACTAAGAAAACAAGAAACAAATTGTTTAGACAAAAGTTTACAATTGTGCACAAGGGAAACGGCATACAAGTAACCATCATCATGACTAGCCAAAAAGATCAACCAAGGTTTTATCATCTAATTCCATAATAATTCTAGTGATTTGATCCAAACTCTAATAGTTTTAATTCCAAATTCTAATAGTTTTACTAATTTTTAACGGCCAAATTCATTGGGATCCTCCTGAATTTGTCGAAATTTTCTCTCGCCTCCATGAACTCTTAAAAGTTTATCTCGCCCCTAAACTTGTTTAAAGTGAACTTTTAAATTTTATAATTCCACGTGTCAACTTTGAATTGGATAATATCTTTGAAAATTCAAACTAATAAGGAGTTGGTATGTGGCGCTCAGGGAGCAAAATAGTGTATTTTTTGCAAGTTGAGGGGACGAAAGAACCTTTCTTACAAGTTAGGGGGCTAAAGAAACTTTTAAGAAAATTTTGAACAAGTTGGGAGAAAATCCAAATGTATTTGGCCAATTTCTAACAGATATCCTGTACATTTATAGATGTTTATTAAAGGCATGCTAGACATCAATGAGACATGTAATGAATGTAGTCTTTTTGTTCTAAGTTATTGTAGTTCAGAAAAAGTCATCAAGTGAATTTCTATTAGGCCTCAGTTAGAATTTCATTAAACACAAGCTAAAAATCCTTCTGAAGTTGTCTTTGCCCCAATAGGTGTTGTCATAGCAGATGGTTAATCTTTAGCGCCTCGTGTTGGTGAGATTCATTATACAAATCAACCAGCCCGCATATTTTTAAGGTTAGCTGGTTCTTCAACACGGGAGAAAAGAACTATTTGCCATCTCTATTCGTTGATTAATTGAAGCTCTTTTGCAATATAAAAGAAAAGGCGGGGTCCAATTATGTTTGTTTACTCGCTGCTTTCCCAAAAATGTTTGAAAAAACATGCAAAATATGGTTGCAACGCCAAATGAACACTGAGTGAGCTATTAGAATAATAAAAAAAAAAACTAGAAATACTAATCACCAATGAATATTGCTTGAGCAATTTTCCACAAGATCGAGAACACATGACTGAATTGAAAGCTATGTATGCATCACCATTTATTTTGCACAAGTGGTGAAAGTAGCCTACACGTCAGAAAGTCCTTTTAGAGAATGTGGGTCACCAAAATGTTAGTAGACACGCCCGAATAGACAAAAAGGCATCCTCATCAACATCAACATGACAAAAATTCCGTCTTATCACTTACCCATTTCCTAGCTTTGGTCCACATTGTGCATGCTTCTTTATGTATCAAAAACGCGGGCTCTATTCTAAACAATTTCGTTCAACTTCAATATTCAAGCTTCATTAAACAAGAAAATCGACAGTTAAAAACCTTCTAGTCAAAAGGCTGTTTCCCAAAAAAAAAAAGCTATCCTGGATGAAAAGACTCATAATCCTTACTTTCATCATATACATTTGGCAATTCTGAACAGAAAAAAATATCTATTCTAAATGTTTGAAGACAGATGGCATGCTGAACAATATTGGCTACTGTAACATATAATAATCAGCTAAAAGTTGGATCGTAGAGACAATGAAAATTCAGTTAAGGTTCAATCAACCATTGATTCTAGTTTAAATAGAAGATTTAAAACCGAACGATACAATCCTAGTTCGATACTGTCCTATATAACCACTCACAGCAGATGCACCTGCTTTGCTTTAAACACTAACCGATTGCCAGAGAAGAGTACCTATGATGGCAATGTATATAGTAAATAGTAAAATAACACCTAAATTCATCTGTGTTCTATGTTTCCCTTTCATCAGCCAAGCCATTCCCGCACTTCACAAGTTTCTCACTCTTCTAATATTCATTTTTATTTGCTGATGGACCCCCGAAGGCCAAACATAATTGTAAGTTTGCTGTAAACTGAGAATCCCAGCTTACCTCAGTCATACCACCAAGGCATTTTGAAAGAATTGAGTTTATAAAGTCACAGGTTTACCGAATTAGTTGAGTAAGCCGAATCCAAATTCACCTTGGAGTAGTGTTTACAGCTGATGGAAATTCAGGAATTGCTGGTGTAGTGTTTTGGTCCCCGGGAGTGTGTACATCTGGAATTGCAAACTCTGCTTGCAGCATATTCATATCATTCCATTCCACATTCGCTAGCCAGAATCAAGGAATGTTCATTTGACTTTTTTGACAAAAAAAGCAGACTAGAGTTTGGGATCATTATGGAAGGTAAGATTTCAAATCAGAGAATGAACATTTCGTTATGTATTAACCATAAAAAACAGAAGAAATTAGGGATTATAGTAGAAAATAAATTGTAAATAGGATACAATCCGTTCTCCACATATCTGTGATGCTAACATCAGTATCTGCAAGGAGCCAGTAGTCTGCATCGTTCTGCAAAGTCAACAAACTTCATAAAAAAAGGGTTCGTTTATTGGACTAGAAGTCCAACAAATTTGTTGCTCAATAATTTGAAAACTTTGTACATTTGGTCTTGATAGATTTTCATAGCTTCTGATGATACATTTGACCGGCCCCCATTCAGCTTGGGATTAAGGCCAGCTTAGTGAGCATGATGAACCCTCTCTACTTTAATTTAAACATAAACAGGTTTGTGGGCAATGTCTTAGCCTAGTGGTTAAGACTAAATTTTTGACCTCTAGAGTTCTCAGGTTCAAGCTACATCCAGAGTGGATGGAGTTCTTTTTTTTAAACATAAAGCTATTTTTAGATGAGTTATGATTGATCCAGTGACAAAAGCAAAGTGCAAACGATGTGCAAAAAAGAAAATTGATGCCACACTGAGCAAAAGAACTTTAAAAGTCTGCAATAAAATATTTTAATCAACTTGTTCAAAATCATGCATTAATATTTTGTTCCGCAAACAGCCTATTCACTGCCACATATTCAATAATCTTGATGACTGAATGAGTTTAGAGCCCAACATACGTATGAAAAGAACTTACAGCACAATTTTTAAAAAATAGCATAATCAAATAACTTTTGAAGGAAAGCCAAAACTCATAAGAAGAAGAAGAAGATGCACTTACATCAACATCTGAAGGAACAATTTTCATCATTCCCCCAGACAAGTCTTGTGATGAATCAAGATCAAAGAATGAATTCTGACTTTGTGCCTGAGGTTCAACTCTCTCCTCAGTCCTCTGCTCATTTATCATCTCATGTGCCGGGACTTCATTAGAACATGAGCCGGAAGCATGTGGGTAAGTGGCTGATGATGGCTCACCATTCTCATCCTCAAATTTCTCCTCGAATTTGCTATAAAAGAGATGTTACAAGGGAAGAAAAGGAAAAAAATGATAAAATGAATTCAAAACTTTAATAGCATATCTCAAAGAATTATTGGTAACGGTAAGTGGGTAAAACAAATACTTATGATCAGTCTCTTAGCAACTACCTTACAAGGTAAACATCGATTGGGCCCATCGAACTTCTTAGGATTATTCTGTATCTTCTCTGTGGATAGTCAACAGCCTAATATCAAAAGGCATGTCAGCTCAAGCATCAGGAATGAGAGAGTCAGCATATATTAGTGAAATTATCTCTCCTCTTTGAGTAGCTCATTTTTTACTTACTTCATCAGGATCAGGGACTTCCAGCGTAGTACCATGGGGAGCTTTTACTGCTATGAGCGTTTGATTCTGAAGAGAAATTTTAGCTTAGCATCGAGAACATAATAGATGTGAACTTCAAATAAAACAAATTATTAATTGGAAGACTGACCAAAAAACAAGGCAGGCTTTTAATGTCGTCTTCGCTTATAAAAAGCCATCTAAAATTGCAGGTAAAAGAGTTAACATTCACACAAAACAGCGGCTAAGGTAATTTTAAGAAACAGGGCCTTAAGGAAAATCTTATACTTTTGATTGTTTTCATCTTCGCTCAACTGTCTCAGCCTTTCTTGCATTTCTCTGCAAAAAAAAGAAAGAAAACAATGTAACAATCATAAACATATACTGTTAAGAGGACAACATCAATCTATGTAAGGAATCGATTGAGGTACCTTGTTCTGTCATCAAGTCTGCGCTCTTCAATCGTTAGCTTTTCAATTTCAGCCTGCAATAACTCATAAGATTAAATGTTGATTCTTTTACCATTTACAGGTTTCACTGATACTTTCCACGTCACTATTGAAATTTTAAATGCACTATGAACAGATTGGCTACCATTTCAGCAGAGAAGAAATTCAAGCAAACTAAACAAAGATAAAGCCATAGTAAAAAAAAGAGGGGCTGACTGGAAAACTAAAGCATATCAACATCCATGTACCTGTAATAAAGAAGCCTCATCATCTGCCCTCCCCGGTCCTGAAGAATCAACTCCCCTAATAAGATTATTGAACATATACTCGCATAAGCATACTTGCATAACAACTGTTGTTATACTCAAGAGTCTAGAAGGCACTATGAGATCTGAAATGTATAACAATGCTATCATATTACTTCCACTGTATTCTGTTTTTGAGATTCTTTTCAATCAGACCAATTCCCTCCAAGACATTTGTAATGTCATATATCCGTCTCTTCTGTACCTGTTCAAATTAAAAGGCCTTAATTACCATTTTTATGTTGCATGCAATGGGGTGCAGGCATCTAAGGGTATCATACTAACCTCTAATGTTTCGGAAGCCTTGTTTAGGTCAAGATTACCATCTTCTGCCTGCTTGATTAGATTCACAAACTTTTTTGTCAAGAGACCTGAAAATATAGGCACGGTATGTGTATAAACACGGAGGAAAGCTTGAGAAACAAAATTATTTATTCAAAGACCAAGAAGCACAGGCATTGTTTATTTCAATAAGGGTATTATTACTTAAGGAATTGTCGTAACGACAGCTGCCAGCAGGTGTAAGAGGAGATGGAGAATCTGCAAATTCACAAATAAGTATACTTTTCAACACAGCATGAGGGTAGAGGTAATTATACTTTTCAATTCATTCTCTAAAGATAAGGGTCTCTAAATCTGATGTGGATTATTTAAACATACAAAGATAAGGGGTCAAATTTCTAACCAATGTTTGACAGTGGGGTTTGAGGCCCTGCTCGATTGCCCTTTGAGGCCTTTGATTTATTGTATGTCTTTCCACCTTTAGCCGAAACGGGTGTATGGAAGGGGGTACTATATACTTCACTACATCCAGCGCTGCTACAAGACTCAACACCATTTTCATCCGAGCCACTCTTCCGTTTATGAGGCTTATAGGAATCATCAGAAAAAGGAGGAATTTCATTTAGGAACCAGTCAAAACATAGAAGCCAGAATGGAGAACAAAGGGGAAATAAAAATCAAACATGTAGAAGCCTCAATGAGTGTTCGTCTATGCAAATCATGGACAGAGAACATAGAAAAATAGACCCCATCAACCAAATCCAAAGAACCTATTCATTGATGTAGCTCTCCCTCAAATACTATTGAAGCAGAAAACTGGCATATACAATCAAGATTCATGTCTAACAACAAGACTCAAAAGCAAATTACATTGTTATGCATTACTAATGTTCATCGTCTTCTGCAACCCAAATCAACAGTTTTTGAAGATAATAAAGAAGGGATCGTATGAATGAGTAGTTTATTAGCCCACATAGTATGGTCTGTAAGAAAATTAGCAATACACAGTAATGTAGGGATCTAAGAGCATGCCAAATGTAAAAAACATAAGATTTATTGTGCTAACAAATATCCCTTAAGGTACCAGTACCATTGCTACATTTCACATCTTAGCTTGCAAAGAAAATGAAAACAAACATCTAAAACCTGCACAAAGTAGTAATTAGTTAATTCGAGCATTGAACTCATCACTCAACATTACATTCTAACATTCAATTTACCATAAGGCTACAACTAGCTTAAGACTAGAGTACAATTCTCATACGAGGGTAGATTGAGGCTGCACAAATTATCCAATCACTAGGAATCTCTAAACAGAAACTAAAATACACCAAAATTAAATTCCCTCGCAACTTTTTAACAACTAAACAGCATTATAATCGAATCTGACTTTCATCGCCAATACATCAACACATAACACCGGCTCTCCCACAATCTACGGAACCAAAACTCAATCAAGCAAATAGAAACGCGTAACAATAGCAATCAGTACACAGTAAAGTAACTCACAGGAGCCCTCACGATAATACCCTCAGAATCACAGTCGGTTCTATTATTAGCGGGAGGCGCAAAGCGATGATAATCATCAGGATGAAGAAACGGCGGCTTCATCGCCGCAAAAGCAAGGTGACGCCGAGGCGGCGGAACGATCGGCCCCTGAGGAGGAGCGGAGGGCGCCGCAGTGGGCGGGGGAGCGGAGGCGCGTGAGCCGCCAGACATACGTAGACGGAAGCGAAACAAATCGCAGAAAAACGAATCAACGGAAGAAGAGGAAATCGATGGAGGCTTGAAATGGAGATCTGGAGGTTCTAGAGAGAGAAAGGGAAGGGGTGTAGAGAGAGAAAAGGGGTAATGGAGGGTTTAGGAAGGAAAGTGGGGTTAACGGGAGAAGAGAGTAGAAAACGAGGGAAAGAGGGAACTTTTAGTTTGGGATAAACGTGGAGGGAAGAATAATATAATTCATGGAAACTGTATATATTCATTAAATTACCTTTTGTTTATTTGCTTTCTGACCCTGTAACTTTTTTAGTTCATTCAATTTGATACCATTCTGCTAATGTAGTTGGATAGAATATTGTGAGAAGTAATTGTCTGAAACCTAAACTCACACAATTTTAGTGTAATTTTTTTAGTTCAAAATTTTGATCAGTTAAGGTCATTTATGTTATGAATATGAGTATTAGTACGATGTCATGCAAGTTTAGACATATATTTCGAGCCTAGTTGTCAATATAAGCCATTTCATAAGATGCATCACAAAAATTAAAAAAGTATAACTAATTTCAACTTTAATTTTTTAAATATTAAATGCAAGTTCTTTTATACGTGAAGTTACTTTCTTTTATTTATTTTTTAAAAAACCGTGAAGTTACTAACTTCGTATAAAATTCATTTGTACATAATTTTGTAATTCTTTTGATGAAGAATGCAAATTTTGAATGATTGTTATACTCAAGTATTATCTACAAGTATTTCTTATCATTTGTCAGTTATAAACGAAATCAATAAGTGCGTATATAAATAAAATAAAGTATGTAGATAATATCATCAAATAGAGATAGTATAGATTTATGAGGGGAACATGTACCCAGCTTGAAAGAAAATGTAATTTTACAAGGAGTGCTAAAAAGTACTTACACTAAGGACTATACATGTTATGCTCTTTTAGAAAAGAAAAATAGTCACTCTATGTTAACTCCGGTGTCACTTTCTAACCTGTTAGGATTGAAACACAAAAAGATAAATGATCGAAATTGGTAGTTGAGGGAATTTCCGACGGTCAAGTTGGGGTTTAATAGTTGGTTTTAAGAAAGTAATAATAACAGGGGGCAAGTGGCATACCTTAGGAGATGAGTTTATGTAGGCAACTATGAGATGGTCTCTGTTATTTGTAATTTGATTCACTTTACAGGAGTAGAAGAGTAAGCTGATAGTACAGGGACAGGGTAAAAGGTAATTTTCTTACTATGAGAAAGCTTGTCTTTAGTCATTGACAAATAGATAGGACACCGGCTGCCTCTATGTAGTAGTTGAACAATTAGCCATTACTAAAT
>CAOJBJ011011831.1:0-11829 GCA_948291685.1 Euphorbia celastroides | reverse complement strand
GGGTTAAGCAAACACTTGAGAGAACACCAAAATGTAATCAATCTGTTAAACATAAATCTATGTGAAAACAAGTGTAGAAGTTCTTCAATTGGGATGATTGTAAGAATTGGGACTTAGCTCTAGGATCCGGTGAGAGATCTGAAGTGGTATATTCCTAAAAAGACTCAGCTAGATCGGGGAGATTTAGTGGTATATCCTATGAAGAAAATGACTCAGTTGATCTTGGGGATAAGATCAATGGTATATCCTACTTGTAGATAGTACAGCTTCTTCTAAGAGGACTTAGTTGGACTTGGGGTTGAGTTCAATGGTATATCCTAGGAGAGAAGGGTACTATATCCGGTAACAATTGTAACGGCTTGTCTTCTGCCCGTAAAGAAGACCACTAGTGGATTAAAGCCGAACAGGAGTTCTGGGGACTGGAGTAGGCGGGGCCGAATCAGGATAAAATTGTTTGTGCAATTTATTTTTCATAGTTCATATTATCTGTCTGCATCCGGAATCAACCATAGTCCGGAGCTAAAGAGAAATTCAAATTGTCAAACTACTTCTGCACGAAAAAGTGTCATTCACCCCTCTGACCCATATTGTCCATTCAGAAGGGACCAACAAAAAGTTCTTTAATGGATACTTCCCTTGTTCATTCAAATAGAATGTCATTGTTTGTCATTAGTTGGACAACTTTTGTTGTTAGTTATATTCATATCATTATTTTCAAAGTTTAAATAAAGAAACACAATTAATATAATGCTCATATATAATTTAGGAAAATTGATATGTATATGACTTTGTTAAACTATTCACACAAAATGACCACAAAGATCTTATTTACGTAATATAATCAAAATCAAATTTAATACCTTGTGTATCCTCCCCTCTTACTCTTCCTTTTTCCCTGACAATGGCTCCTCTCTTCGGTGCCATAATCTCTTCAGCCTCTACTACCACAATCGTAACCTTCTCCTCCACCACTTTTACTAGCACAACCTCTTCCACCACCATTACCGCCATATTCCCTCCACCATCCCCGTAACTTCTTTCACCATCAGCGCTACTAGCTCGTTGGGGACTCTAAACTGAGGAATCAAGATAGAGTATCAGCAAAACAACAAGTTTCAGTGTTTTTTTTTTATAATTGAAATTGAATTTAAAATGGGTGCATGCATTTAATTACATTGAATTTGAATTTGAAACTGAAGGTTCAAGCTCTAATCGAAATTGAATAAGAAATTGAAATAGGGATCAGCTCTAATTGCTTCATTGGTAATTTCTCTAATGTAATCAAAATTGATTTAAAAGGGATTGACGAAATTCAAAGTGAATGGAATTGATTAAACTAAATTTGGATTTGATGAAATGGAAAGTCAATTGAAGATGAATAGCTTGTTGAATATGAAAAGGGAAAATCATGTAATGCATACAAGCTGTTTATAAAATGCTTACATTAGTAATACTAATAATAAGAATGATATATATAATATATGTAATGACAATGTAACAGTAATGTAATAATTATATAATGACAATGTGTAATGAGATGTTTTTGGAGCTTCTTTTTAAATTAAGATCAGTTCGTAATTTTCTGTAAATGACATTTAATGGATATGTATTGGCTATGTAATAGAAATGTAGAGGATAATATATAAATGGATGTGCAATGAATGTACAACGAAATGTCTTTATAATTGCTTCAACTAATTTGAAATGGTATGTAAAGTTTATGTAATTGATATGTAAAGCATATGTAAGCATTTGCATTGCGTATATGATGTATACGTATAGCCAACGTACATATATAATAATATTATTTTGGTTTTTGAATGCTTGGCTGTTGTTGATCATTTATGACATATATTTGTGTTAGCGAACATTTATTTGGAATTAAAAGTTAAATTTGGTCTAATTATGTAAGTTGCCCTTTAATCTAACACCTTTAACCTCTCCTTTTGATTATTTTAACTCCACAAAACTTCAAATTTTTAATAAAGTTTGGGGGGAAAAATCGGACTCAAATTTTATCAAATAAGAAAAAAAATCACAATAAAGAAAAGCGAATAAAGAAAATAATAAGAAAACAAAGTAAAATACTTCAACTACT
The DNA here is from genome assembly GCA_948291685.1 of Euphorbia celastroides. Lineage (NCBI taxonomy): Eukaryota > Viridiplantae > Streptophyta > Magnoliopsida > Malpighiales > Euphorbiaceae > Euphorbia > Euphorbia celastroides. The sequence continues at coordinate 9,731 of CAOJBJ011011831.1, read as the reverse complement.
ATAAACAAAAACTAACAAAATTTCCAATTAATTTTTTTAAAAAAAACGAAAACAAATGATGAACAGTCACATGAGAAAAATTTCACACTGATTGTTAATAGTGAGCTATGACCCTCAGAATTTTCAATTTCGGAGTGATTTAGAAATTCTTCTTGGCATTTAGTTAAGGGCAATCGGACGGTCATTAACTTGCCTTGAAGTTTATTTTTTTAATAATTGATAAATTTTTGAAAAAGTTGATTTCGAATTCAAAACCTCTTACCAATATATTGGGAGGTGTATCAATTGATCAAAGACCAATTGATAACTCACGTTGAAGTTTATAAACCGCACTAAGAGCATTCACAGTGGGGTTCTTCAACAAGTACATCAAATTAGTAAAGTAGTGTTTTGCCATTGCCCAATGAGTGCATGAGATGTGCTTGAAAATATATGTGCATCAGTTGAAGCACTTGTTAAAGGAAGGAGGAAAATGCACAATGCCCTCATACAACATAAAAATTGAATGCAACGGACGGTCATGATTGGCCTGATTTGGCGCATGCTACATCAGACGCGTTTGGCCATCATTTGCATGGTAGTGGTGGCTGACTGGTGAGACCACTACCATTAATGTAAAAAAGAAATTAAATTAAAATTTAATAATAAAAAAAGTTAATTAAATATAAAAGATTTAGTAAATAAAGAAAGTTAATTAAAAAGTTAAGGGCTATATTTTTGGCAGTTGGAAAAACTAGCTGTTTTTAAACTGTTCTTTAATTAACGGTTATATTTATTCTCTATATATATAAAACTATTATTTTCTTCATTTACATACTCTATCTATTTCTATCTTGTACTCAATTAATCGCTGTGAGTAAAAAAAATGGATAGAAGTCCAAATGAAAACCATGAGAATTCTCAAAGGTCTCCAGGTTTTCAACGACCACAGTTTTTTAATCAAAATATACCCATGAACTACCCACCCCATCTAAATTACTTCAATAACAATGGGTCATTTAATCAACCTATGGAAAACTTTGGGAATCAGTTCCCTAATTCATATGGTTTTCAAGCAGATTTACGAATTCGTAATAGACAAAATCATCAAATGCTAAGGGACGATCTCATCGAGCATATATGGAATATTGCAGGACCTCCAGACCTCAACAATTAATTAATGTTGTGTGTTGTAATTTTAATTCTTTAATAAATGTCGTGTGTTTTTACTGTTATCGTATTAAAATTTTAATTTATTACAATACAAGACTTTAATTTTTAATTCTCTAAAACGAAATAATAAAATTAATTTATAGTAAATTAAATATTTTTAAAAATAAATATGTTGAATTAATAGTTATTTAATTGTTTAAAATAATCATGATATGAATTTGTAAGATTTATTTAATAGTTATAGTAATTTGAATAATAAAATGGTTATGACAAGCTCACAATATAAATTGAAATACTTAATCTATAATGATTAAAAAATGATGAAATAGTTCTTTGTATAATGTTTGAAGGACTAAATTTAGTCCAACTACCGTGGATGCTCTAATGCCTATATCGAATGCAGTCCTCTTAGTGTCGGCTAATAATGCAGAACCCAATAAGAATAATGATGCACTAATAATAAGCAAGGCCATTTTTGGGACTTTTTTCTTGCCATGCTCCAAACTAGTGCTACTCATCATTTCATACAAAGGATCACAATCCCACTTTCCATATTTTTCTAATTTTATATTTTTTTAACAAAGATAATCACAGGGTTTAAAGGTTCAGGATCCAGATTTCTCACTAATCTTCCATTGTCCACTAGCGATTCATTTCTTCTTCTAGGTCCACTTATTTGCTTTTTCCTTCCTTCCTTTTTCCTTGATATTTTCCGTTTACTTATAATTCATCCTACAGAGTAAAGTCCTTTTCCGGCTTCCACCACTTGTTGTAAGCTTTAATCATCGTTTTAAAAATTCGGCTAGGCATGAGTACACTGCTGCAATTTTCTATAGTCAAGCGACTCCGAATCTTTTTTCATTTAGGTGGTCCTGGCAAGGCCAATGTTAAAAGAACGGTTGACATAGTCATTTAGGTTGGACTTAAGCAGGATTTATTAAAGAATGATTCAATAGATTATGTTTTCAAAAAATTAAATAATATTATATTTTATATGTATTAATAAATATCAAAAAATAAATAATATTAATTTGCCTCGAAACCATTTAGGCCTCACCTAGAGACCATATGCTCTAGACCTCCCAACTTTGGCTTAACACTTTTTAAAACATTAACTTGAATTCTTTTAGTATCCAAATCATCTTTACTTTGCATTTAGTAACGAATATATAATTTAAATCTACTTTCTGTTATGACCTTCATCGTCTCTAAGATATAAATGGTACTTCATGCATCCTTTTCGCTGGAAAGCAAAAAAAATATAAGTATTTTTAAACATTTATATTCATAAAATAAAGGTTAAATGTATTTTTTATCTCTTGAAGTTGACACTAAAATCTATTGCCGCATTAACTTTAAAAAGAATCTCCCAGCTCCCTAATATTGGCGTTTTTGTGGCTCTTAACTTCTAAAAGTTGTCACCTGTTTGCTAACACTTGACATTCAGGGGTTGGAACGTAAAAATTAGCTTTAAGAGGTCTAGAGCAACTTTTAAAAGTTCGAGAACAGTAGTCTTTTGATACCCACTTTAAAAGTAAACTATGTATTCAACCTAAAATAAAAGCAGATAAGGAGAAATTGTGCCCCACCCTAACAGTAGGGTTGGCAACGTCCGCTAGTATTATATATATCTTGCAACTTGAAAAGAATAAGTAGGGAACATCCATCTACTGCCCTCACAATTTCATCAAAACATGAAAAGACCTGATTTTTTCTGTTCTTCTCCTTCTTCAACCGCTATTTGCTCAAGCTTAGACCACAAATCCATGGTCCGCACCAGCTGTAGACCTTTAGACCGTTGGATCAGTTCTTGTTCATCCCAATCTCCCATTTATCCTAATCCTCACCGCAACTTCAGAAAGTCTTTTTCTTCATCATCATCTTCAACCCGAAAATCATATTATGACTACTACAACAAGAGGCAAAGTGATCAATCAAGAAGAAAAAACAGTGCTGATGGCGATACAAAACCAGTTTTGAGTGATAAAGTTCCTTACATTGATTGGATTGATGAATCCTCTGCAATGATTGTTGATTCAAAGCCTCTTAAGAAACTTCCTCTTAGATCTTCTTCTGCTTCCGCTTCCTCTTCCTTCTCTCGTGATTTGAGATCACAAACCGTTAAAATCCGTTCTCAAATTTCAGCCTCTAAGCATTCTCCTGCTCTTAAATCTTCTACCTCAGCTCGCTCTCATCATGACCAGGTCTATCTTTGTTCTATATATCTCTAGTTCCTGAAATTTCTACTGCTTTTATGTTTAAAATGCATATATTTTTGCAGTTTATTGAGATGTTTAATACAAAAGTGTTGCAGGTGGTTGTTCTGTGGGTCTCGATTCATTGCAAGGGATGTGAAGGAAAAGTGAGGAAACATATTTCCAAAATGGAAGGTCAGTTTCCATATATATTTTACATTCTTTCCTTAATGATAAAATTTGAGTTTAGCAGATTGATTGGTAATATTTTATAAAATGAATGCAGGAGTGAGATCTTTCAGCATAGATTTGGCCACAAAGAAAGTAACAGTCGAGGGGAATGTGACTCCTTCAGCTGTTCTTGCTAGTCTTTCAAAAGTTAAAAACGCCCAACTCTGGCCATTTCAACCTCCATCACTTGCTCAAACAACCTGAATTTTATGGATAGTCGTTACAGTTTAAACGAATAAATCGAAAAATAATCTCTTTTCCTTTTGTTAATATATGTGTCAGTGTATCTCTTTGCTGTATTATTGGATTTTGAGATGCATATTATATAATATGTAATGTGTTATGTATAATGTGAAGGATTTTTAGTATTTTAATGAGATCAAAATCAAATATGCGATTCTGTGTGATTTGAAAGAAAAGGGGAAAGAGTTAGTTTGGTATTTTACTGTCTGGCTTTTGATTTTGATAATAGATTAGTTTTCTTGGTACGAACACTAATTTCGATTTATTCTTTCGCTTTACTTTCTTTAATTATTGAGGAAAAGATGTCGTTTAGGCTGGCATTCTGAACTCTTGCAGAATAATCTCCAATCTCTTTTGAGCAAAACAATAGATTGCAACGGTAAAAATAAATATAAAAACATCAAACGAACAAAACAATGGTCATGTCATCGGAAATTGAACCCCAGAAACTTACCTGCAAAATTGAACTTGAGAGAAAATGTTATTTTGTTTTCTGCAAACATATAAACTTCGTTGCTATCAAAAAATTATAAATTAATTAAAAAATGTTAAAAATAGTAGCACAAAATATCAATACTTATACTGTATAGCAGACAGAAATTAAGGACGCCGATAACTTTAGAACACAAAGTAAGAAGACAAGAGCATGATGAAAGTGAGACATGTGAGGAAGTGATATAATGTGTATATGTTTTGTATAATACGAAGAGAAGACAGATAACACATATGGATAATGATGCAGGTACAGGCATGGCCTGGTTAACTTTTTTACTTTTTCTTGCTTTGCTATCCCATGAATTATTACTATATACATGCTTTTAATGATTCTTCTTTTGAATGTTACATTTAATTTGCAACATATACATCGCCTTTCACAGTCTGATTGTCTTCTTCTTTATGTAATAGTGTTAGTTGTCAAAAATGTGTGTTCGCATATATACAACAGTCGAGTTTTTAGTTATCAGCTTAAACTTTTGAGTTTCCATGACAATTACATATAATCATAATAGAATGGAAACGAATTTTATATAAGTTGAAAGGAAAGCAACAGTTAAAAGTTTAACTTATCAACACCATATATTTGAGAATTAATGGTTCATATTTCGTGAACATTTATTCCATAAAAAAATCACTTTTAGTGTTAGTCTGTTTGTGTCTTACTTTTGCCTTGAGTTATTGCAAAGAATTCCAATCCTTGATAAAATATACATATGTTGCAGATGATAGATACAAACATACATGGCATAGATAAAAACATATACAGCAAAAAGAGGTACACAATTTTCCACTAGTCAATGCAAAACCAAGCTTTTTCGCATATCGTATTTATCATCAGTTATGTAGACCCAAACTAGCTATATAAGTGGAGAGAGATCGGATATTGTTAAAAAAAAATTGCACAAATTCGTTTAGATGATGAAAAAAACTGTATTCTTCTTTTCATGTAATTCAAACTCATAACGTCCTCTATCATATATACAGTCAAAACCACTAGACCAGAATTTTCACCACAAATTAAAGAGTTTAAATATAAAAATAACTTAAAAGTTAATTATATGTATCCTAAACAAAAAATAATCTAATCACACTTCACTTCCTCAAGGCAAGGGATATAGCTCACCCATTATCAATCCATACACGTATTATACTAAGATAAATAACATCATTATGGAAGAATAGGAATAACATCATTTTTTAATGCAAAGCAGTAACAAATAATTTGATTTTATCGAGCTTGCATAGATGTTGGTTTGTGTGTAAGGTTAAGGGCAAAGGGCTGGAGTTGGAGGTCTTGGATTTAATTAATGATCCGAGCCTTGTTTTATGTAGTTGATTTTGGTGTAAGCTTTGGCTAAAGGTCGTAGCAAACTTTTGGTCTATTGACATGCTATTTTAATGAAAAGGAGGAAGACTGTTTTGTAGGCAAGTAACTACACAAACCTAGTTGGGACGTTCGTATCGAAATTTTCACCCTTTCTATTGCTTTTTTTCCTTTGGAAGAACACATTGTTCTCCCGAAGTTTTTTTTTTTTAAAAAAAAATACTAGATAAGTAAGAATTTTCATTCTTCTTGTATATGTATTTTGTGACAATCGAACTAGAGAGTATATTTTCAAATATTTTTACCAGTACAAGAAGATTTGGTGCGTGAGAAAATTAAATAACAGTCTTATATATTTAAATATATTCAATAAATTTCATCCACATATGACCATGTTGATGATCGTTAATATTGAATTCGTGAATCCATCCCAATCTGTCTTTCTATCTCTGAAATGTTGAGTGGCCAATGTATGTTTTTGATTCACTTAACATTATTGTTCATTTTTCATTTTATTCCTCTTCCAGTTAGTGTTGAGGAAAAGTTGACTTTAAGATCTTTTCTTTCATTGGAGAAGTTCCTTTAGTTTACTTTTCGTCTTCTAACCTTTGTTGCTTGCGTCCAAATTAGATATAAAAAATGCATTAACTATATCATACTCTAATTAGTGGCTACAAAGACTTGACCACATATATAACCGTTATCCATCTCAAACATGCAAACTTGTTTATCTTAAACCTAAAAGGCATCATAATTTGTTAGACCTGAAATCCATGATTAGTTACGGGTACCAAGAACAATTTTGACTTTTGGACATGTGAAATATACAATGCTATCTTGAATATAAAAGGGCAAATCGAATTAGTTTGAGGTTGTCTTTTTACTGTTCCAAACAACTTTTTTTAAATGATTTAATAATAAATTTAGAGGGTGATTTTGATATTATTTTACAATAAGCGGTTTGATATTATTTTACATTAACATAATCGATTGTTATTACAAACAAAACATTTTGAAGCAAAACTTTTTGGAAAAAAACCATTGGAAAATCTTATTAACCTACTATCACCAACAGGAATTGCATGGCCGCATCTCAAAACTTGACTTTGGCCTTCCACAAAAGGACCAAATGATGACACTAGGTGCTCTCTTTTAGTTAAAATGTCCATTTCATTTTTTGATATTTTTATCATATTCATTTTGAAATAATGGTGGGGGTACCTGCATCTGCTCCATTTCTTTCACCATAATTTTGCTTTTTTGAAACTGGGACAATCTTCTCTATATATATCAACTTCAAAGAAAATTGAGCAATACATTATTCATTAAGGAATATGAAAGGAAGCAAATTTCCAAATCTTTATCCCATAAATTTGAAATCACTTTTCTTATCGCCGGATTGTTTGATTACTTTAATTTGTTCGACTATAAATATTGGACGGCTGATGGGAAAAACAAATTAAAATCCCAAAAAAGGGGAAAGTAGGAAGGATGTGTATCATAAATCCATCATTGGACATATAATTAATCTCCCATATGCACAAATTTGGTGATTTTGGTCGGCGCACTGTATCTGCTTTCTGCATTTTAATCACAATTTCCGTGAATTTAGTGATATAACTTATAAGTATTGTCATTTTGCTTAATAATAGGGTCCTATAGAGTAGATCTACTATGTATAAGTGATGAAAATGCATTTATCTTTCATAGTGTAAGACCTACTAAACTATATATAAGTGATCTTATATGTGATTTAATAATGTGACATTCTTATTGTATTACTTTATAAGAAGCATTCTTGCATTAGAAATGATACACAATTTTTTTTTTTCAAAAATTAGGATTTTGAAGAAGTATGGCTCAATTCGTAATTATCTCCATTAAAAGTAATGGAGGTACCAGCTGGACTAAATAATGCACAATTGTGTATTTTGTATATTAGAATTTGTAATCTTATTGCGCAAAAATTTCCTTTAACTAATAATACATGATACAAGGTTTCTCAATATACTTGTCGTTTACTAAACTGGATTATTTATATTGTTTCAATAGATCCAAGAGATTTACGGAAAATATACAAAAATGAGAAAATTAAATGATATTGTAGTGAAGGTTTTAGTTTAATGGTTAAGACTAAAACTATGATCCTAATGGTCACGTATCCGAGTCCCTACTGGGATGTGGAGGTAGAGCTGGGGGTGGCGCAAGTGCGCCACGGAATACCCTTCGACCACCTAAAAATTGTTGGAGAATTTGGCCTCTGAAGCTTATCACCAAACTGAAAATGAAGATGAACACTAAAAGATTTGCTTGAAGAAGATGAACACTAAAGAAGAATGTCTGAAAATCTCTGAAGTCTTGTAATCACTTTTTGATTGAAACTTTTTCAGGGTTTTAATCCGAAACTTCAACCGGATAAAATCAAATGATGGAAGAATTCTGATGTTAAATGTTGTGAGAACTTAGAATCGAGCAGAGAAAATTTGAACAAGCACAAGTTGTCTCATGTTCTCATTTTCTACACGGCTATTTATAGCCAAAATACTGAAAAGTCATGACTTTTCATGAATGGGTATGACTTTTGGATTACTTATCTAAAAGACATAACTTTTTAAAGAATTTTCTGAGATTGAACGTATCGCAGTCATGAAAATTGAATCACGCTCGTGAAAATATGTTAAAACCATTCTGTAAAAAAACTTGATAGGTCGTGGTCATGATAAATTTATAGCGGTCGTGAATACTTATTCAACAGAACACATCAGCACGCACATTAAGTCACGATCGCGAGAAAAGTCACAATCGTGACCCAATTTTTCACTTGAATCTCACTCAAAACTTAACCAAGACTTCTCAACTTTAAATATTACTCAAAACATAACATTTCATGCTATCTTTTTACATCTTATACCCCTCTTTTGAGATACTATCCTCAAACTCCCGTAATACTTTTCGCACAAGTGTGCACTCCACACTCCTCATTATTTATGTGATAAAATATCACGATTACATAGATGCTAATCAATCCAATTACAATAAAATATTCAATAAAAATTATACATATAATTAAATAAATAATTTAATTTCACTATATATTACATAAATTTCATATTAGATCTATAGAGATATTGATACTCTCATGGTTATGCTAGGAATGAGGCGATTCACAAGTTGTGGGTTTTGTTCCCACGTTTTGCACTTTTTTTTATTATTTTCATTCTCTTCGATTTACTTTTTTTTACTTCGTTTTCATATAACTTTCCATTTATTTCTTTAAATTTAAGAAAATTGACACCAATATACAATACTTTTAAACTATTTGCATAAATTATCCAACAGGAAATTTATTTACATAAATGATACCTTTAATTTGTTATTTACAAAATTAACAACCTATAAATATATTTAATTAACAGTGATTTCCCGATCGTTTTTTCCTTCTCCTCTGCTCCGTCGTTTTGCGTCTTGTGTACAATTCCTGGTCGTCTTTAGTTCAACAACCGAGATGCTCTTTGGCTACACTTTGTTGTAGGAAATGGTTGGGTGCTAGTACTTGAAGATCCTTTCATGATTTGGGCTGCAGCGGCCTTGGCTTGCTGTTCTTTCATTAGGAGATCCTTGTGGCACTTGGAGCACATGTTCATTGTGGCTGCACTCCCGAAGAAGCCTCAGTTGTTGATGCACAAGATTGGGCATTCAGGTGGGGCTTGACATCTCGTTTCATCTTGTTTCCCTTCTCTTTTGTGATGAGATTTCGGCCTCAATTTCGGTTTCAATCGGTTGTTCTTCAACTTCGATTCTCTTTCTGGCGAGATTCCTGATGGGCTCTGAATGGAAGCTTAAAACTAACACTAGCAGTCGCACAACTAAGGCAGTTTACCTATTGTTGACAAGTTATAGTTCTGGTTTTGTCTAGGTTATCGATCCTCAGGAAAAGTAACAAACTACCAAGCTACTCGGGATCTTTCTATGTTTTTGATACAAAAAGGGTTTGAAGTATAATGTATTCCTAAACTAACCTAATCTAATGATCAATCAATCAATTATTCTGTTATGCTTTTCGGGATTTTAGATTCAAGCGGCAACTC
>CAOJBJ011011807.1:0-11343 GCA_948291685.1 Euphorbia celastroides | reverse complement strand
AAAGTGCAGTAATTATTCTCTTTCAAATTTAAAATATACACTACTTTATTCTTTAATGCCACATGTTAACTTTTGATCGGAAAGGCTAATTGGAGAGATAAACTATGTGACACTCAGGGGTAAACTGGTACAATATTTTTAAAGTTGGAAAGGTTAATTGGTCACTTTGTCAAGTTAAGAAAGTTGAACGAACTTTTTCAAATATAAGATAATATCAAATAAAGTTATACATAGTCTATAAAAAAAAATAAAGTGATACATAATCGTGCGCAAAGCAAAGCGGTTTCAAGTAGCTTATTAACAAGGCTCAAAAGACAGAAATTAGCAAAACTAGAGTTAAAAAGGAATCATTCCTCGAACAATCCATCACGTTAACATGGATGGAAGTAGAAAACAAATGAACTATCATTCAGTAACAGAATTAAGGGAGGGTTGCCATGTTACCAACGCATTTTGACCCCGTCGGCAATCTTTGCCATCACTTTTCATCTTTTTCTTATCATCAATGCCAACAAATGTCACATGTTTCTTCACCCGAAATTCATTCCCAGCCAACGAACCACCCCCAACCGAATAATCCTCTCCTGACATTGCACACGATGAATGATCTTTATAACTTGTAGGAGGTTTAGTTATTTCCCGGCGGAGTTTCCTTACTGTATGAACTGGAACAAGCAGGAATTTATGGCCCGGAGTCAGCATTTTCTCAGGGCGAACCACTGAATCCCAAGGTCTCCTGAACACTTCGGGCTTAGCAAGAACATGAGACGGGTGTTTGTCCAAAATTCTAACAGCCGGAGTTGCCATGTAATAGCATTCGACCTTTCCCCCGGGGTGCACAATTCTCAGCACTGATGAAAATGCTTGAGGCTGGTGAGTGTTCATGGGCTTCCGTTGATCATGGCGAGAGAATAGTGCCACATTCAGGAACTTTTTCATTATCATGCTGTGATTTTGTTGTTATTATATCGGTTTACTTTCAGGAATTGCCTAATGAATTGCTGGACTTGAATTTATACGAGTTTTTAAAATGTTTGTTGGGATTAAGAAAATCTGGTAAACATAGATAAGATCAATGTTAATCCGGTGAAACCTATGTATTTGTCTTAATGCTTCCACTCAACAATGTGAACGTCCTCCAGAAAAATCACTCGACAAAGTCAACTGATGGATTATAATACTATTTCACGCTTATGCATCACATAAAGTCTAGAAGCAGGCCGTTGCAGTTTCCACCTGTTCCCGCTGCAGATTCTATGCAGTTTATGCTTTAGATCCCAGTTCAATAAGCTGAAAGAAAACACATTTTACACCAAACTATGTATCTAATTTTGGTTTTTTTGCCACCTAAATTGCTGGAATTCAACCATTTTGTCTAGAATTGGCCTTAACTCACTCATACAGATAACCTGCAAGAGCATTCGTTCTCCCAGCCGTTACATACAAATTACAAAAATATGGATGTGGGAATAGCCAAACAATTGCAGTGTTCACTTTTGCTTACGCCAGTTACAACAGTTAGCACAATCTTCTCTTTCTCAAAATTCACTTTACAGGTACCAATTAGAAAAATTCAGAAAAGAACACACGACTCGGGATAAATTATCCACCAACCTATCTGTCCTCCTTCAAGTCAAAGAATGGGAAACTATTTGACATTGATAATAATAAATAATCGATGCAGCTTTAAAGATGAAGAGAAGGACCGGAACGACTTTGAGAAGGGAAAACCGTATCACCATATGGCATCAACAAGAAAGAGAAAACTGCACATGCTGACCTCATCTAACCTATTATCAACTAAACCATTTTATGCCCTCAACCCAAGCAATTAGAAGAGCTACCACCGGCCAAAAAATATCCTCCACTCTCCTCTACGTTTCCACTTGTGTTGCATCTTCTTCTCTATTCAAGCTGGTTGAAGCTTCAAAAAATTGTACAAAAAATCCACCTTTCAGTAATAGGTGGGCCAGTTGATCTGCTGTTTATGCTGAGGCTGCTGATAAACACCGGTTGCAGGGCCCACCATATCAACAGCCCCAGCCATGGCCTGAGATTGCTGAAGAAGAGGGTGAACAGCAGCTGCAGTCACTGATTGAGCAGGCTGATAGATACTGGAGAAGCTGCCATGGCCAGCCTGAGCTGGGCTGAAAGCCACGTGCTGCTCTTGAGGAGGCAGGCTATACAAGGAATTTGATATGTCTCCACCTGGAGCCGCGATCCACACGCCAGAAATAAACAATGAAACAATATGGTGATTTGTAGGGTATAGCTTAACTACCAATGAAGTTGAATCAAGTGTTCCCCAAAAAGTAAAACCTCAGAAACAAGATAACACTAGAATTTAAAAAAAGGAATTGCAAGCACAAACATGTAATATATAGTTACCGCCTTTACATCCAAATTCTCACTGAGTTATTATCCAATTAGCCTTTTTCAAAATGTACAGTATAATATACAATACTGTTGAGGGCTCAACAGGAAGTAGGTCTAATATATTTACATTTGTTCAGAGGGTTCCCTAACCGAGCACTATATTTTCTTCAATTTTCGTTGACCAAGGTAGAAAAGAGGCACATGACCGTTGTTTTCCGATTTAGTATCATTATTAGGGTTATTACTGCCTATTATATTGTATATTATCAAAATAATTGATATAAAACTTGCTAGTAGTTCAAACTCTGTTGCCATTCGCCAAGTATGTTGAAAGAACAAACAAGAGAAGAATGGAGATTAGCTGTGGCATTTTAATATGAAGTTATAGCAATGAAAAAGAAAATAAAAATAGTACCACAAAAGAATTGGAAAAAAAAATAAAAAAATCAAAGGAAACATAAGAAATGCAAAAAAAAAAAAAAAAAGAAAAAAAAGAAGACAATTGTCCAAATAGAAATCTGGAGTCTCCTCCTAACCACTCCAGTAGTCTGTCTTTTTCGGTATCTCCTTAACCTCTGGGTATTGACATCAAATGTTTCTAATTAACTTATGTTGCACTTTAACATCATATTACTAAAAGTGCTATTCTTATAACCCAATTTACAAAACTCTAGGTCAGCCACTGATCTAACAACCATCATAATTATGCAATACAACATTATGGAAAACAAAAACAATTGTATAACCGTACCTGCCGCCCACCAGCGTAGACATTACTTTCCTTGAACTGTGGTGCATTAACATCCTCATTCGAGGTAGAGTTTACTCCAGTTGCTGTAGAGCTAGGATTATAACCAGCTGGTGAGGAACCATATGGCCCATAGCCACTAGTCATTGCAACATGAGTCGAATGTCCTGCATTATCCCCAGGTTTATACTGCGGAAGGGGATATTTGACCCCCATGGCAGCTGCAGCTGGTGGGCCTGGATATACACTCCCAGGCTGAGGTTGCTGGGGAAATGAACCATTACTCAAAAGATGCTGGTTGCCTGGTGGTGGAACATAGAATTGGGAGATAAAATTTGGGGGATAGTGGGGTATATGCAGCCCAACTGGCGGGCGGAACATTGGAAGTGTTTGCTGTGTTGCAGCTAAGGAACTCTGCATGAGTCCAGCAGATTGAGTTGCCAATGAGGTTGGACCCGCTGTTGACAGGATTATTGGATTCCCACCCTAAAACAAGAGTAACAAATCAGTTACACATATAAGTGTGAAAATGAAGCATGTTATCATCAAATCAAGAAATCAAGGAAGAGTCTGACATCAAACTGCTGTTTAAGACTAAATCACACACTTCTTTGAGCCATCAGATATCAAGAAACACAACAATGGATAATATGGCAGCATAAAGTTCATAAACAGTTTTAGCACTGAAGAGCTAAAACTAGACCCAAAAACTGTTCTTGCTGTTTAAGGTAGGCTCATAAATATTTTTAGCTCATATAATTCACTGATCTAAGCCGTGAATTAATTTATCAAATTACAAAAAATCTCCCGATCTTAGGAGAAAAGTATGTTGTGTCAATTTTAAATAGTTTGACACATCGAGTTGTTCTCTCATCCTCTTACAGAATATAGCACATAAGATTCTACATTTATGAATAACTGAACCATTTACTCTCTGAAAAAGCAAAAAAATCGGTTCATTAGCAACTCGAGAACAGAGGATCATGAAATTGGACAGTGACAACCATTAGAGACGAAAGATGTAACTCACAGACCATATACTTAAATGAAGAAAATCAAACAAGGATTACATGTTTCTAGTACTCAACCCTGAGAGTAGTGGAAAATTATTTGGCATTGTTCCCCTTTTTTTAGATAAAAGCAAAATATTTTGGACCAAACATACTAATGTGTAAGATGTAAGAAACTGATAAAAATGTTATTTACTATCACTGCTACACAGTTACAACTTATATACAAAATAGGCACTACAATCTAAATACAAATACCAACGCATAGCCCTCTACCCATACTCTGCTGTCTATAGGCATGTAGGACTGCAACTGTTTCCCATGTGCACTCAGCATGGGAGATATATAATAATATTAACATAACACTCCCCCTCAAGTTGGAGCATAGATATTTGTCATGCCCAACTTGTTACAAATGTAATTTACCCGAACCCCATTAAAGGCTTTCGTAAAGATGTCTCCGAGCTGCTCGTTAGTGTTGACGTAAGCAGTAGAAATTACATTTTCTTCCAGCTTTTCACGAACAAAATGGAAGTTGATTTCAATATGCTTTGTTCGTTCATGGAACACAGGGTTAGATGCAATATGAAGAGCTTCCTGGTTGTCACACCTCAATATTGCTGGAGTATTTACTTCAAAACCGAGTTCTGATAAGAAATTCCTAATCCATACAATCTCACATATTGCCTGTGACATGGCTCTATATTCAGATTCAGCACTAGAACGAGAGATAACATTTTACTTCTTACTTTTCCAAGATACTACGTTACCACCAACAAAGACATAATAGCCGGTAGTTGATCTCCGATCATCCTTAGAACCTGCCCAATCAGCATCTGTGAAGCATTCAATCTGAACCATTCTATCCTTGGCACACTCGTGCTTCTTATATATTAATCCTCTTCTAGTAGTTCCTTTTAGATAACCTAAAATTTGTTCCAGCGCAAGCCAGTGATCAACAATGGGAGATGACATGAACTAGCTAACAACACTGACTGAATAGGCAATATCTGGCCTCGTAATTGTGAGATAATTCAGTTTTCCCACTTGTCGTCTATATCTGCCCAGATCTTCAAAAAGGTATACCCTCGGTTGTTAGGTGCAAGTTTGGAGTCATGGGTGTATTATATGGCTTGGCTCTAATTTTTCCTGTTTCTGCTAACAGATCAAGAACATATTTCCTTTGAGATAGAAATATTCCTTGTTTGTCACTTAATACTTCGATTCCTAATAAATATTTCAAAGCACCCAAATCCTTGGTTTGAAACTGTTTATGAAGAAATGATTTTAAGGATGTAATTCCTGAAGTGTCACTCCCTGTAATAACAATATCATCTACATACACCACAAGGAGAATGATCCCCAAAGCTGAATGTTTATAAAATACCGAGTGATCACACTTGCATTTCTTCATCCCAAAGTTTTCAATTGCTTGGCTGAGCTATGCCCGAGGACTTTATTTTAGTCCATACAAAGATTTGCGTAGACGACAGACTTTTCCATTCTCCCCCTGAGCCACAAACCCTGGCGGTGGCTCCATATAAACCTCTTTAGTGAGATCACCATGTAAGAAAGCATTTTTTTTATGTCCAACTGATGCAATGGCCAGTTAGAACGAGCTGCAATTGATATAAAGAGGCGAATAGAAGTCATTTTGGCAACAAGAGAAAAAGTATCAGAATAATCAACCCTATAAGTCTGAGCATATCCTTTGGCCACCAAGCGTGCTTTCAATCGAGCAACAGACTCGTCAGCATTAACTTTGGCAGAGAAAACCCATCTGCATCCAACAACTTTCTTACCTAAAGGCAGGTCAACCAAGTCCCAAGTTTTGTTAGCATCCAAAGCATTCATCTCGTCAAGCATTGCACTTCGCCAACCGGAATGTGCTAAAGCCTCCGAAACAGATTGGGGAATGGTGACAGAATTAAGAGATGCAACAAAAGAAATAGGAGGAGGTGATAATGTACCGTAGTTGACACAAGCTGAAATAGGATAAGCGCAGGAGCGTTTACCTTTGCGTTGAGCAATAGGAGGGGTATTATTACGTGGCTCGGAAGAATCTGGAGACGAAGCAATTTGTAGTGGTGGGCTGGAAGCGGTGGGCCGCGGTCGTCGAGTATACACCTTAGTAACAGGAGGTTGATAGGGCTTGGGAGGTGGGACTGGTGGAAGGGGCGCATGTGAGACTGATGTGATGGTGTAAACTAACATATCATCAAGATCAGGATCAGGATCCCTAGAGGTGCTAGGTGTTTCAGAGGACATATCGAAGAAAGGAAGATGCTCCATGAATATGACATCAGAAGACACAAAATATTTATTGAGAGATGGTGAAAAACAACGATATCCTTTCTGGGATCTGGAGTACCCTAAGAAAACACACTTAAGAGCCTTAGGATCGAGCTTAGTAAGGTGTGGACGAACATCTTGGACAAAGCAAGTGCTCCTAAAAATACGAGGAAAAACGGGAAATAGTTGTTTATTGGGGAAGAAAATGTGATAAGGACTCTCACCATTTAACACAAAGGACGGTATTTGATTAATCAAGAAACATGCAGTGGAGACAGCATCAGCCCAAAAACGTTTAGGGACACCGATCTGGAACAAGAGTGCTCTTGAGGTTTCCAAGAGGTGGCGATTTTTGCGTTCAACAATGCCATTTTGTGATGGTGTGTCAACACAGGAAGTTTGATGGAAAATACCATTTTGAATCATGTATGATTGAAAGGAACCAGACAAGTATTCTCTAGCATTATCGGAACGAAGTGTTTGGAGTGAAGCATGAAATGGGTAAACAATTCGGAGCGACTTTTCATTAAATATAACCACGTTGTTCGGGAATAGTCGTCACAAAAGTTATGAAGTATCGAAATCTAGATGGAGATGCAACAGAGCAAGGGCCCCAAACATCATAATGAACTAATTCAAATGGAAAATTGGCCCGTTTGTTGACACGTGGAAGAGAGGACAGACGATGGTGCTTGGCCAATTGACAAGACTCACAATCTAAGGAAGACAAGTGCTTAAACTGAGGACATAACAATTTTAAAAGAGGAAGAGAGGGATGACCCAAGCGACAATGTTCTACAAAGGGTGCAAAAGCACTAGAACAAGCAACGGGTTTCCTACTAGGTGTATCCAAAAAGTAGAGGCCGCCAGATTCCCTCCCACTACCAATAATCCGCTTCATCACAAGATCCTGGAACACACAGTGATCAGGATAAAATGAGATTGAGCAATTGAGTGAACGAGTAAGTTTACTCACTGACATAAGATTGAAAGCAAATCCAGGTACATTAAGGACCGAGGAAAGAGAGAGAGAGAGAAGGAGTAGGTTTAATTGTTCTAGAACCGATGACAGAGGACTGGGTTCCATCGGCTACAGTGACATGCGAAGGGAAAGTTTTATCATATGTTATGAATAGAGAAGAATTACCTGTCATATGATCTGTGGCACCAGAATCAATGACCCATTTGGAGGATGAAGAAATGTGACACTTATTGGAATTACCTGACTCGGCACTGAATGCTTTGAAGCTAAGATTTCTTGGTACTGGGCATACTCTTCAGCAGAAAGTGTGTAGGTGACACCAGAAGATGAGGCACCAGAAACAGCACCATTAGCTGCTGGAGGGCGTTGTGCTTTAGTGTTAGCCTTGTTATATGCCATGTTGTCTCGGCTAGAACGCTGCTTACTGAAGAAGAAACAGAAACTAAATCAAATAACAGCTCACTTGGGCTGTCGGACACCAAAACAGTTTCTGAAAAACAGAAACTGAAGAGAAGCGGAATCACAGCTCAAAAGGGCTGCTGCTCATAAGAAAACAGGAGCTGGAACTGAAACAACAACAAAAAATAGAACAAGAACAGAAGCAAAAACAGAAGCGAGAACTGAAAGCCAGTAACTGAATCTCACAAACTGAAAAAGTCAAAAAAATGATCAGAAAGAAAAATTTTGCCGGAAAAAAAGAAGCCCATGTTTACTGCACTCAAGGGCACTGATACCATGTAAGATGTAAGAAATTGATAAAAATGTAATTTACTATCACTGCTACACAGTTACAACTTATATACAAAATAGGCACTACAATCTAAATACAAATAACAACGCATAGCCTTCTACCCATACTCTGCTGTCTATAGGCATGCAAGACTGCAGCTGTTTCCCATGTGCACTCAGCATGGGAGATATATAATAATATTAACATAACATAATGCATGAGATAAAACTGAGATGCGTATTAGATATAGTATAAAGAAGCAAAAAGATTTGTTTCACTACCCTCAGGTATTTCCTATGCCAACTACCTCTTGGGACCAAGAACTCCAAAATAATATCTTTTCAAAGGTTTAAGAATTTAGTGACAGTAACACATTGCAAATTTTAGTAAGATATATACCTAGTGCTCCGCATTTAAGTGTTAGGAATAATTTAAATACTAAGATTGGACCTAACCTATAAACTTAAGCTTTTGGGTAAAACGGTTCCATGACATGGTATCAGAGCCTCGTTGACCTAAAGGTTGAGGGTTCGAATCCTGGCAACTCCATTTGTTGAGTTGAGTTTCAACACATGGTAGAGTGGACCTGTGTTGTACCCGCTTTAAGCCCAAGGGGCTTTCACGTGCGGGGGAGTGTCAGGAATAATTTAAATACTAAGATTGGACCTAACCTATCAGCTTATGCTTTTGGGTAAAACGGTTCCAGATAATTAAGAAAGCTAGAAATTTGGGTAAACACATAAAACTATGCTATACATTAACATGCACCTACACTTGACCAACCATTGCAGTAACAATTCCTAGAGAAAAAGCAAATATGCTGAAAAATGCTATGTCAACTTAAAATACGTGTCGCTCAAATGATACAGCAGACCCTATTGAGGATATGGTTGGTAGCAGTTTGAATGCTTTTGTATTAAACATAGAGGCCCTCACGAACTCCAACAACTGCTAAGCAATCTAGGTAACAGATTATTTATTGAAATGCAATTGTAGGCAAGGAGTGGAGCATGACCAGGGAGCAGTCAACTTATGCCAAATTTGTCAACCACTTAGAAGATACTCTATGGGTTATACTTAGTTCTTAATGTAGAAAAATGGAAAGGAAAAAAAAAGAAAGGAAGAACTTCAGAGCTTCGTATTGAACAATTGAAGAGAAGCATTCATCAAAACCTCTTGAGGAGATGGAGGAGCGTGTGGAGGTAAAACTACAACATTTCCATTGTATTTATAAGCTACTACAGAAGAAGGAAAGGGAGAGACTCGGCCATCACTATCAACTCCAGAACGGTAGAACTGGGCATAATAACTTGCAGGATCAAATGGCTGTTGTACCTAGAAACAAAATCATTGAATAGCAACAAGTGATTGCTTTTGGGCCCAAAAACCGATCTCATGCAAATATTGCTAACGAAAAAGAATATACACGTCATTAGTTAAAAACATTTTCATGTGACCTCTACTTTTGATGATCTTAAAGTTTGTGACAAGTTTTTTTTTCGACAAATAAACACAATTTCTATCCGACAGTTGCCACATTCCCATTGCAAATGATAGGCAAATGAGCAAGTGGAACTTCAACATTCAGTTACATAGCTACTTAACCAGGATGTGTTTATGCATGTCAGCATGCTACAAATCTACTAAATACCACCTCATAAAAATGCAGTCCCAGTAAAAAAAAACTTAAACATAACAGGTTAAAAATAGAACTCCTCCACAGATGTATTCATAACATAAACTAAAAATTTTGAAGAACTCAGCACAAAGCTAGGAAGGTGAGGAACATCACGGGCTTGAGATTCAAAATTCTCAAATTGCGTGACCTGACCATTCAGCATTGGAGGCACAAAACCAAAACTGTAGCTTGGAGAAGTTTGCACCACTGGGTATTGCTACGCCTCAGACAGCAATGCATTTTCAGGTTTGGACTCATTATTTTCTGGAACTGTACTGGATGAAACATCAGTATCACCTGATAAATTCTCAATTGCATGTGCAGGAGAATGTGGTTGACCAAGATAAGCCCCCTCCTCAGTAGACTGTTGATTTTCATTATTAACAACATTAGTTTCATTAACATCAATATTATTCTCATTATCATTTACAATGTGATTACAATTTGATCATTAATGACATATGTGTTGTTTATGTCAGGTTGAACATAATCTTGATGATTTTGTTCAAGCCTTTCAAGCTCCACCTCAAATGGAGCTTTTACTTGAGTGCTATTTACTTCAGTTTGGTTTACAACTTTAGGAAAGGCTGTTTCATTAAAAGTGACATCTTTAGAAATAATGACCTTCCTATCAGTTAAGGACCATAATTTGTAACCCTTAACACCATTTGGATAGCTTATAAAAACACACCTCTTGGCCCTAGGGTCAAGTTTTGACTCTAAACTATGTACATAGGCTAAACATCCAAAAGTTTTAAGGTGACTGTAATTTACTGGCCTTTTATACCAAACTTCATTTGGACTTTTAAAGCTTAACACAGAATTAGGTGATCTGTTTATTAGATAGCAAGCTGTTGAAGCAGCCTCAGCCCAAAATTGATGCCCTAATCCATATTCAAGTAAGAGACACCTAACCTTGTTAAGTATAGTCCTATTATACCTCTCAACAACACCATTCTGCTAAGGGGTATAAGCACATGTCCTATGTCTTTGTATTCCATGTTTAGTACAGAATTCATTAAATTGATCATTAATAAATTCTAATCCATTATTAATTCTGAGAAATTTTATTTTTAGATTAGTTTGGTTTTCAACTAAGGTTTTCCAATTAATGAAGTTATCGAAAACATCATTTTTATTCCTCAAAAAATATACCCAAACTTTTCTTGAAAAATTATCAATAAAAGTTACGAAGTACTGACAGTGAGACAAAGACAATGAGACATAAGATGATCCCCAAAGATCACTATGGACATATCCAAGTGGGTTTTTTGACACACAATTGGCAGTATTAAAACTCTTTTTATGAGCTTTTCCCATTTTACAAATATCACAGATTTCAAGGTCCAGTTTATTAGGTAAGTTCAAATTTTCAGTTTTACCTAATATTTCTAGTCCTTTTATACCAATGTGTCCTAACCTTCTATGCCACAGTTTAACTTTATCAGACTCAGAGACAAAATCAGAAGATCCAGAGTATACAAAGCCATCAAGAAAGTACAGTCCACTAGACAAATTTCCTGTAAA
>CAOJBJ011011287.1:0-12782 GCA_948291685.1 Euphorbia celastroides | reverse complement strand
CGCCTCCTACTTTTTCAGAGTGCATTAAATGCGCGCTTGTCTTTTCCTCAGACCGCATTAAATGCGATGTACTTCTTGTCGGAAACAGACAGCTGGACATAAGACAAAACTAACTTTTATGTCAGCGCGTATGTCCATCTCAGCGGAATTTCTTCTCAGTGAGCTTTTCCAATATGCTCCGTTGCGTGATTCCTTTCACTGAGAGTTCCTTTACGCCAGAGCAAAACGACCTTCAGCGAGCTGTCCCTTCAGCGTAGCTTTCTGTATCAGCGAGACTGGTCCAACACTATGGTTTGGTCATCTGTGAGATGAACGCACATGTGAAGGTTTGGGCGAAAATCGAGTTTCAATTTCGCGTTTAAGGGTTCGGTGTAAACTTGGTGAAACCCTTTTTTTAAGTGATATTTTGTAAAATTTGGAGTCGCCACCCGAGTTATCTCGGGAAATGAAAGTTGATATCAATTTAACCTTCAAAGATAGTTATCAATTGGGATCATCAATGTAGATTACTTCTTGATCGGTTTTGAATCAAACTTTATTTAATTTTCGAGTTTAACTTTAAAAAAAACGTTATCGGCCTAAGTCATTTTTATTTCTTTATTTATGCCCAAGTTGTGCGTTTTAAGTCATTTTATCAAATAACATGCAATTTTTTTGGGATGATTATCCTAATCATTCATCTAATCGATTTTCAAGTTAAAGATGATGGATTTAAACATTCAAAATATAAATAAATGCGAAAAAATAAATTTTAGTGGATTAGTAGTTAGTTATTCCACTATTTTCAGATTTAGTTTACATATTACAACATAGTATATACTGAAACTGTAAATAAAACGAATAAAAAAGGTGATCTCGAGTATCGCGGGCCTTTTAAAGGCCATTGAACCTAAGTTCATCCAGGTTTCCCATCACTAATCAAGCTGAAATTTGGTCATAAAGACAACACAAGAGCCCCGAAAGCCATGGGACGGGCTACCGAGACCAGCTGGGCACCAGAACAGGGCTGCCGAGACCAAGAAGCTACTGCAAGAGACTAGTCAATTCGGCATTCCAGCTCACATTCTCGGCAACCCACTTGCCGAATCGGCAAGGGAGCTAATGGTCTCGGCAGTCAACATAGGAGCAGAAGCGTCCTAACCCACGGTTCATCGACCAAACAAAGATAAAACAAGGCCTTGGGACCCTCTGAAACCCGTGATATGCGCGGGGAGAGTCCCGAGTTCCCGAAAATTGTGAAAATCAAAGGAAAAGGAAGAGGAAACCTCAACATTAAAAGAAAATCAAGTTAAAATCAAATAGGAAAACATTTTCAAGATCCAAGATCAGAAATCATCAAAGAAACAAAAAAAAACCTAAGAAAAATCCTTAAAAACGAGAGAAAACCACAAAAAAACGGAAGGGAAAAAGTCCCCGAAACTGAAAACTTAAAGTACGAAAGTTGCTCGAAATGGACCGAGGATTCCAGAAAAGTGGCTGCCGAAACCATCCGGGCTTGGGAAGGGGGCTGCCAAAACCAACCATGCCTTGCCCAGACCAAACGGTTTCGGCAGGCCTCAAATGGTTTAGGCAGCCTTAGATAAACCCAGATGGTTTAGGCAGCAACACAAAAAGAAAGAGGGAAGCTCTAGAAACCAAAAAATCGAAAAGAAAATGAATAAAAAATGAAAGAACGCCGAAATAATGAGGTTCAGAGTGTTTTTTATCCAAGTTTTTTATGCTCTTCAAGGTTGATTTCGAGTTGGGGCTTGTTTATGGAGTAACTTTTGCAGAGTTCTGTTGAGTTTTTCGAAAGTTGCCCCTATTTCATGAGAAATGGTGGGTTTTTAAAGAAAAACCAATGGTTGGATGTGTTTCCTCAAGGGTTAAGAGTGTGAGGTGCACTATCTTGGAGAGGGTGAGGTGTCATCTCTTTAGTGGCTTGCTTGGTCATCAAGATAGTGATGTGCCACATCTTGAGGTGGGCTTGGACCACATGGGTTTTGGGAGATTATACCATTCTTTGAGGTAGGTTTCTTTAGGGATCTGAACTTAAATGCTAACAATTACTTAGGAAATTGATTTAGCATTTTTAGATCACTAAAGTCTCCTTAATCAAAACAGGCACAATTTCGGGTCAGGGATCTCGGATCACGGCTTCAGGCCTTTTTCCGGATTTTGGCCATTTTTGGACATCGGAAAAGACTTAAAATGAGTCTAAGATCTCCTAAAGTTTTGAGAGGTGGTTTTGAGGGTTTTTCAGGTCGTTAGTATCAAAAAAGATCGTTTGGTATGAGTTTGGGCTATTTGGGTTGTTTCGGGTCATAGAGGATTTGAGCTAAATCAACTTGGATTCAACCAAACTTCGATCTTCAAAGGAAAAAACCCTCAAAGGAACGAAGAGACAAATTCATCATTACCTCGAAACCAAAGACGAAGAATCCCGTTCACAACACATTTATATGCTAATATGCTATTTTCGTCTCATTACCTAACCGAGGACAAGAAACTCCAGTGTAGAGTTGTATCCTACCTAAGCAAGGTAGTTGCAACAATCAAGAGACAGCAAAAAGAAGTCATAATAATAAGAATAATCCAATGAACTTTCACGAGTGCCGAAAGCACTTCAATCATCCTCTAATCAAAAAACCTCAAACAGGGAAATCAAATCAGAATAGGCATTTCATGTTTGCTACCAAAATTCAAAGACTTGACGCACTTAAGCTGCAACTGACGGCTTAGAAGCTGCAGACAACCTGGACCTTCTCTTTGCCAAGCTCTCACTTCGCCTTTCTCTCTGCTCCTTCAATCGAGATGCCAAGAGCTTCTGGTACTCAGCAGCATCAGCCTTTGCCTTGGCTACTCTTTTCTTCTTCTCTGCAATTCTTGCTCTCTTCCTCTGCAATGTCAGCGGTGTAACCAACCTCTGAATTTTAGGAGCTTTACTCACCTTTTTCCCTGCACCCGAAAGCCTTCAGTTATATGACATCTTAAAGGATGCATGCAAGGCAAAAGAAAAAACTTTTTGGACCTTGTAGTATAATTTGTTTGCCCATTTGTTCCTTATGTTATATATGTTATCTATATGGTCTACGTGCTATTAAATACGCTACATTTTTTGTCACTTTCGTAACAATTCTGTAAAATAAAGTTAATGAATAATAAGTACATGGCACAGGGACTAAATGAGTAACAAATGCATAGCACAGGGGCAAACAGGAAACAAATTAATACATACGGACCAAATAGGTTAAGTGTATAGCACTAACAAGTGATGCCACAGGTCTAATGCATACAACAAGTGAGAAAAGGGATTCATAGTTAACTGGATTATTAAAGAGAAAATTTCAGAATTACCAGATTTTGTTGTGAATGTTCTGCGGTATGTGTTGACATACTTCCTAACATCATCTTCCTTGGAGAGATTGAAGAGCTTGCGGATCTTAGATGCCCTCTTGGGTCCTCTCATTCTCGGTTTCTCAGTGTCGGTTAGTCCAGGAAGATCGTTTTCTCCCTTCTTGACTATGACCAAGTTCAACACAGAGAGGTCTTGGCTCACAATGCATCCCCGCACCGACTTTCTCCTACGCTCTCCATTGCGCCTTCCATACCCACGAAAGCACGGTGTACCTATCATAGAAAAAAAGGATAGACCGTTATTATTAACTTAAATTGCAAAAGAGAGAGTTACAAACACATCAGAGAATTGTATCCTCAATAAACCTCTGTGAAGCAAGAGACGAACACGTCCTGGAGTTAACACTCCTTGCTTCATGGGGAAGCCTTGCTTGTCACAACCTCCCATGATCTTGAAAACATAACCCTTGAATTCCTACACAGCAGAATCAACAATAAACGATAGACAAACAAAGAATAGACAAAAGGTGAATATGAGCCTAATTGAACAGTGTTTACCTCCCCAAGTGCATCCCCGCTGACCTCTTGTGAGATTCTCTTGTCAAAGAAAGCCCGCCTAAAGCATCAATGGAGATATAGCATGAGAACAAAGCTAAAACTTTACGTTGAATATATAAACCAGGAAGGCATGTCCTGGTTTCAAACATCCTTATATCTAAACCTTTAATTTTAATATATATATATACCCAGAAGACATATCTTATCTTAAGTATCCTTATATTACTAGTCATAAACATACTGACAATCTGAATGAGCATTTTCAATCATTATGGAAATGGATAGGTGAACTCGAAAAATCAAACAGAGATGCCAAACATGGCATTTCACATACACATATGGACGCATGGATTGGTAAAGTCCCTTCTCGAATCCTACATGCTATAACAGTTGTTTATGCCTTACAGAATTTCCTATGCATAATACAGAAAGTTTTAGCCTATTCCACCAAATACACATAATTTAAATATTAAACTTCAGCGACTAGTAAGTTAAGTTCTTCATGCTATAAACATGACTAAAGATTCAAAATATTACAATAAATCCCATGAGAAAACTCAATGCGGCATTCGTTCCATCAAAATCCTTACATCTAGTAAAACGCATAAATAAATGTAAAAACATAATTATATATGACAAATGAGAGCTTACAGCTTTTGATCATCGTCGATTTCGAGCTTCTTTTGGCATCCTGTGGTGGGGTTGGCAATGTTGAACTGCAAGGAAGGCGATTCACGATTAGGAAATTAAAATCTTCGAATTGAATTACAAAAAATTCAAAGATTAGAACCTTCATCTTGGCAACTACGAGAAGAGGCGGCCGCGTCCAAAATGAACCCGAACAAGATAGGTTGCCCTTTGCCTTCTGCTTCTTCTAGGGTTTCTCTCTGCCGAGTTCACTTCCGTTGGGCCCTATTTCATGACTATTTTTACCCTAATTCTAATTGCTTATTGTATTATTGTATTTTGTCAATGTGTGTATAGATCTACCAATATAATATGTGTATTTGTTTTTAAGTCTGAAAAAATAATAATAAGCTATGGTAAATTTTAAGATCAATAGATAATTTTGGTTGTGGAAAAATAATTGTATTTAGAATTTTTTAATATTAAAAAAAATTATAAAGTGGTTGAGTTTCGAAATGTAAACCAAATCAAAGCAATGACATCACAAAACCCCACACATGGTATGCTATTTCCATTTTGGGTTTAAAAAATCCTCATGGTTTTGCTCGTAGGTTTTACCCCAAAAGACCTCATATCATTTGGAATAGGGGTTCATGCTTATAAGTCATTCTAACTCCTCAAATCTTTTCATGTGAAATATTTGTTTGCCCAACATGAACTATTAACTATCTATAATTTCTCATAGCTGAAATAAAAATTTTCATTTGAATTGCAAGAACGTTTTTCTCCATATTTCAATAATTTGTTTGAATTAATTGTATAATTGTTTAATGAGTAAAGTATAAAAACATGCCTTGTGTTTTCAATAATTTTCAAAAATGGGCTTGTGGTTTCAAAAAAAATTCAAAAAGAAGATAACTTATAATTTTCTTTTTTGAAAATTTATTAATACACATGGCAATATTCTTTATTTTAATTTTTGTAGATTAATTGATGACAATATAATACATTTTGAAAATAAAATTTAAATTTTTTAAGCTATATAACTATTTTTATAATTAAAATATGATTTCAAATTTTAAAAAAATCATGATAAAAACATAATTTTTCGAAAATTATTCAAACTTGAATGAATAATTTGTAAATAATATGGTTTAACTATAAGAGTATTGAAAACATCAAAATATATTTTGTAACATCAATTTTGAACAACTTTTGAAACCACAAACCTCCTTTTGAAAATAAAAAAAGCACAGACCTCCTTTTAAAAATTGTTGAAAGCACGAGGTATATTTTTGTACTTTACCCTTATTTAATTGATTTAGGTTTAGCCAATTCGACTTTATTCCTTCTTCGATTCAATAATTCAAGTCGGTTTTAACCGGATATTCACTGTGAATTCGTCTTGACTGTGCTTTGCAAAGAAAATGGCTAATTTTGGAGAAGCATATAAACCTTACTTTTATGCTAGTAGTTTCTAAAATTATTTACATTTTACAAATGGCAGAAAGATTAGAAGTAATTGTGAATTTTACAAAATACAAAAGTTTCATTCAAAAAAACCCTTTAAAATCACTTAAAATTAAAATAAATATGCGGACTTTCAAATGAATAGCTAGGAAGTGTTTAAAAGGATGAACCAATAGAGGTTCGTGTAGTATATACAAGACGATCAAATAGCACAGACAAAATCGCCACTCGTCTCCATATCTTCAATATCAGCATCAATGTCATCAAAATCCAAGCTCCCACCAGTCAAAAGATTTCCACTCATAGAAAATTCCATCGGCTTTTTCGCCTCTTGTATTATATATTGAACTTCTTCGATACTTTGAGATGGGTTATTCGAATCAAAGCTTTGCCAGCTTCCCCCTTCCATCATTTCCACCGGTAAGTTCTTCAAAAACCACGGGTGGTTCTTTATTTCCATCATGCTTATTCTCTTCACAAAATGGCAATCACAAATTATATACAATAAAAGGTTCTACATTTTCGGGAAGTAGCAAACTATAGGTTAATATACGCACCTTTTCGGGATTTGCCACAAATATTCTAGATAAGAGATGCCTGCACTCAAGAGTAACGTGGACATAATCGGGGATCGAGTACTGGACACTTAGTATCCTCTGCAATATTAATATAGTTACAAAACAGGATTATAAGCAAATTCTATAAGAGGTTTAGTAATTTTGTTTAAGAACTTACTCCTAGTGATTTTCTTAAGTTTTTCGGGTTATCGGGGTCCTCGAATGGATATGCTCCAACTAACATCACATAAAGGGTAACCCCACAGGACCAAACATCTGCAATCTATTGACTATGGCAATTAGATATGGCATAATAAACAGTATCAAAAATATATAATTACGGTATAAGAGCGTGATGTTATCTTATACCTTTCCATCATATTCCTTTTTGGACAAAATCTCCGGCGCTATGTAAGCTGGGGTTCCTACTGTAGATTTCGGTTGAGAATGGAATACAGCCGACTACAAAACATACAAAGAAAACTGCTAATCAATGAAAAAAGGGTATAGTTATTATACCAATTACTTATCATTATTGAATATTATTACCTTTGAATACCCGAAATCGCATATCTTCACTCGGGGAGCTGTGCTGCCATCTAGGAGTGTATTTTCAAGCTTAAGATCTCTGTGACAAATTTGCTACGACATTGAAATTTCACATTAGATTCTACACAAATGAATAAAACTTCAAAAAACTGAAACAAATTGGTTTTTTGTTTTACCATTGAATGGCAGTAGCTGACCCCTGAAATCAATTGCTGGAAGAAAAACCTTGCCTGGGTTGAAAAACTTCAACATTGTAAAGCATTATACTTTGAACTTAGATCAACACAAATGAATATTCAATTTCACCTCATCTTCACTAAATCTGCCAGCACTACATATCCTCTGAAAGAGCTCTCCACCTGCAGCATACTCCATTACAATCGCTAAATGTGTAGGTGTTAACAGAACCTGCAATTTCAACATCCCAAAATGCATTAAAACTCAGTAACTAAACTCCAATTTTCACTCTATGAAAGCACTGTTAAAAACCCCCAAATCCAGCAAAACAGTAGCAGCTAAGCTAGGGCAAAATAACAAGAAATCAGCAAACCAATTGAGGGACAAACCTCTTTAAATCTGATTATATTGGGATGCTTAAGCGATCGATGATTCATAATTTCCCTTTGCACATGTTCATCAATCTGCAAAAACAAGAACAACTCAACATCAAAATCAAGCATCATATTGGATAAGAAGAACATATTAAAGGAAAAACTCAGACCTTGTGGCCTCTTTCAATGAACTTAACAGCAAAAAGCTCTTTAGTCCATCTGTCTCTAACGAGCTTAGCAACTCCAAAATTCCCAGACCCAATATCCTTGAGGATCTCATAACGCTCCATATTGAATTAACAAGCAAAAACAAGAAGCAGCAATCTTTATGTGAAATCTTCAAGTTCAGTGCTATGGACAAAGAAAGAGTGGCAGATGAGAAAAGGGGAAAGTCTAAAGAGGAATTGAATTGAGATGAAATAGTGTTAGGTGAATGAATTTTGATTTACTTTTGCACAGGAAATTGGCGGTGGTGACTGGTGACCGGAGAGGGAAAACGTGTAGAAATTCTGGCACGGTAGAAGGGGAAAATGTGTCCAAAAACATTACATTTTGTACATCGTCCACCTTTTAAATTTAACACTCTTATTCTTTATCCACTTCTTAATTTAAAAACTTTACTTTTCAACTCTATTTTTATATCACTTTTCTATTTATGGAGTTGCTATAGTAAATTTATCTCAATCATATTTTAAAATAGAGAAATGAACAGAATACTCTATATTTAAAATAAATATAAAAGAACTCTATTTTTTGAGTAAACATATAAAATATTATTGGATAAACTTTTACTCTATAAATAGAAATTACTCTATTTATAGAGGAATCATTGGAATTGCTATAAGGTAACTGTAATTACCAATTTTGATTTACATCATACATGCATTCAATTCGATAAAAAGTATACTTAGGAGCCATTTACTTTAAAATTTATGCTTTTTCGACAAAACCATACTCGATACTTATATTTATAGGTCCTTAACGTGCAAAAAACACTCCATTAACATTCACATTTATTGTTTGCATAACCATAATTTCAGCATTAAGCGGTTTACAGCTACACTTGTCTTAAAAGAGTGTTTTTCAGAGCTTATAAACACTTTTTAGTTTATGAGTCATTTTAGTTGAGTTTTCTTATGGCTTGTTTGTAGATTATAAGCCAACAAACAAAAAGTAAGTAATGCCTACTTTTTGACTTATTTTTAAGCTAAAAAGCACAAGCCATGACAAAAAGTACCTAAATAGGCACAAGCGAATTGCCTAATTTACCAATTTCATACTATAACTTTACGAAATACTCTACTTTAACTGTAGGAACTACTTCGATTAGTAATTCGGTTCAGTTCGTGAAATCGAGTGTTCTCCCTACCCTACATTAAGGCTGCTTACAAATACATGTTATTACGTAGAAAAAACTTGTAGGTATAAATCAAAATAAAAAGAGACAATTGTGCAAAATGTGAAATATGGTGCAATAAACCAAAACATTATTCATAAACCAGTTCCAATTTTGCCCCATAACTGTTAGAAAATGAGTGGATAAGTGCAAGCCAAAGTGATTTGACGGTGGGATTGGTTACGGACAAGAATTTAAAGACCCACTTTGTCTCGGCACTTAATGAGGGCTCATTTATTCTTTAGCTTTAAAAATGGCTTATTGTTGGAAAGAAATCGGTTGTCTCAATTAACACGTCTTCAATTATATTTCTCATTAATATTTTGATAAATGTTTTATTTTCTCTTTCTCTCTAACATTTTTATTTTTCTTTTTAATTTTTTCAATCCTCTTTACTACATATCTGCCACATTTAAGGATATATTAAAAAGGAGAACATGTTTTTTTCCCTTATTATTAGGGGTGGTGGGCGTTTTTTTTGTTAAAGTCTATTTTGATTCTTTTTATATGCCCCGTTCTTTTCTCAACTGCTTCTTGCTTTTACTTTTTGACCTTTTCAAAATATGAGCACAAAGTTGAGATTTCACCGCTTGGGTATATAAGATAATCAAAAACTCCCTTTAAAGTTTCACGTTTTTTCAAAAATATCCTTGAAGTTTAAAATTCAAAAAAAACTTCCTTGATGCTTTTGTCTGTTATAAAAACAAGGATTTGCCATCTATTAACTGATGACGTGGCACATGAGCAATTTTGTCCAATCCACATTTTTTACCTATTTACCCATCCTTCAAACCCTAAACCAAATACCCAACCCACTTCACCTTGCCGTCGGCGCCGTCACAAGAAAATCGCAATTTCAACGACAGCACCAAAAATTTCGGCGAAAACGTCGAATCTCGCAGCCACTAGCCAAAACCCTCCCCGAAATCGTCGAATCTCGCCGGAAAACGCTCCTCCTCCCGATTTGAGATCAAGGTTAGGGTGTGATCTAAAACCCGTCGTCGTCACCGTTTGAAAGATCTCTCCTCTTCCACTCTTTTTTTCGATTTTGAATCTCACCAAATCCCGACACCGTCGCCGTTCGATTTCGATTCAAACTCATCCCTGAGATCTGATATCGTCACGCTTTTCTGATTAATGACCAAATCTGTTGGCTTTTAGGTTTTGGGTTTTCCGATCGTCGATTTTTTGGGCTGTTGTCGTCGGTTTTGAGCCACGGTGACTGTTTCGCCGGCTGTTTACGGCCAAACAGAGAGAAGGGAAGAGAGAGAAAGAGGGGAGATAGAGAAGGAGGGGAACGGGGTTGAAATCGAGGATTTTCGCCGGAATTTTTGGTGTCGTCACCAAAATCGCGATTTTCCTGCACCGGCGACGGCGCCGGCGGTAAGGGGAAGTGGGTTAGGGTTTCAAGTGGGTTGGGTATTTGGATTAGGATTGGGTAAATGGGTAAAAAATGTGGATTGGACAAAATTGTCCATGTGCCACGTCATCAGTTAATAGTTAATGGATGACGAATCTTTGTTTTGATAACGGTGTGAAACCTCGCTGGGGGTTGATGAGTTTTAAATCTTAATGATGCTTTCAAAAAACCGTGAAACCTCATGAGAGGTTTTTGAAGTTTTTCCAAATTAAAATACCAATTTAAAATATTCATCTGTTTCTTGTAGCTTTCAAATTTTGGGTTGAGTTGGTATATTTATGACATGGAATATTATTTCCTCTGTATATTTATGACATGGAATATTATAAAAGTTACACATAATGTGTAGGGTGGTGTCGATTCGTCTTTTTTTGTAAGTTATATTTGATTCGATTGAAAGCTCACAGCATCAATCGTTCAAAAATTGTCAACTTCAATAAGTTTAACTGTATTCAACTTGGTATTTAATGTGAAAATTAAAGTCTAAATTTGAGGCAGGAGTATTTGGTTAGGCTGTCCATTTGATTGGCACAATAGACTACATTCGTCGTAATCATTATGCATTAATTAGCACGAGTTTCTCCTACACCGTCGAAATCTAAAATTGTGTCCTCAAGCTTTTATAATTATTATTTTATTGTGGAAGCTATCAATCTCGAGCGGAAAAGCAATATAAATATAAGTCCTCATCAAAGCAAAATAACCCTTTTTTATTATGATCATGACTTTGAGGGATAGGCACCTGCACAATTTGTTCTCTGAGAGCTGCCTGAAAACGATATTGAGCTGCTGACATTTCATACTTTGACATCATGAGAGTAACAGAACAAATTTGAAAATAGAAACTTGAGAATTTGAGCCAGTTACCCGTTCGAAACCCATTTCACAATGGATTGCACGTGGCATAAAACATCGCCTTAGTTATCTGGTTCGTTGAAGTTTTGTTCCGATTACATTCAATTTTTTTTAACAAAAAAGTACATGGGTGTAATACAAGGACTTTCCAAGAGGTCAATTCTGATGGGATTCGATGCATTAGCGACTAAATTCAAATTTAACTCGAATTGTACATATGGCTTAGGTGATTAAGTCTGTTAGTGAGAGTTTTCTATATTGACGAGGTTTGATCCTTATACTTTACTTGGATGATACCAACTATTTACCAGTTAAACCAGCTTTATTTATGATTTTGTATCTTTAGTTAGAAGAAGTGTATTCTTTTGATTTGAATGGGGGATGACAAAACTAAAGTGAACTAAAATTAAAGAAATTTATGATATTGAATGAAATTTTTTTGAAACTTAATTGAAATCACATTAAACTAACATAAACTAGATGAAAGTTGAAAAGTACAATCTCCCGATAGGCTTGAATTGGCAGCTCCGCGTGTAGCGTATTTACAAATCCCACGAGTTTTGGAGTTGTCTGTACTCTCCAAGTGGAAATAACAACTTTTCCATTGGGCTTATTTGAGCCCATTTCAGGCCCGCCTATTGTACCCGAAGCCCGAGAAATTCCCTCAAACGTGTCTAGCCGTGGTAATTGGATTTGAATCCAATCCATATCTTCATGTCTTATCCAAATCCATTACATTTAAAATTTATAGGATATGGATTGGATTTGGATCCTCCAAAAGGATATGGGTTGGATATGACTCATATATGGATCATACAAGCATATAAATACATGAAATCCAACTAAATTATATTTAGAGGTCCAATTTATATAAAAAATAAAGAAATTCCTAAAAATCATCAAAAATCCGAAAAATAAAAAAAATGTTTTGTATAAAAAATTTTTGAAAATATTTTTGGAAGGGCCTGAAAATACGAAAATAAATTTTAGGGTTCGGTTTCGAAAAAATAATTTTTTTCAAAAAAATCACAAAAAATCCGAAAAAAAAAAAAAAAATAAGTTTGGTACAAGAATTTTTTAGAAAATGTTTCGAAAAAAGCTTACAAATATGAAATTACGATAAAAGTCAAATAATCAAAATCCATTAGATTAGAGACATGAACACTAAAACCATAGATCCAAATGAATATGGATTGAATATGAATATTCAATCATGGATCCAAATGGATATTGATTAGATATGGATGTTATGATATTAAAATGGATTTAGAATGGATCAATCCATATCCTACCATATTCAATCCATTGTCATCCCTAGTTACGTCCCTCGGCATTTCGAGAAGCAAATTTAGCAATTTCCTATTGAATTTATTTATTCCATGGTTGAATAACATTGGCAAAAATCATGCCTCTTAAGTTTTTTTATAAATACTGTGATTACTTTCAACTCAATTTTTAAATTT
>CAOJBJ011011181.1:0-12429 GCA_948291685.1 Euphorbia celastroides | reverse complement strand
CACCCGAATTCAATCCCTTTGACCTCTAAACTTCATACACCATTCTTACACCAATCAAAACACATCAAATGCATGCCAAATCAATACTTAATCAACATGCTCATGATGCATTACGATTAGCCCATTTTCGGGTCGCTACAAGTGCGGATGATGCCATTGAAGTAGCAGAGAAGATTCTTGAAGACCATGAAGTTGCCAATAAAAGCTGCTTCATTGCTCACTTGCCCAATATGAAGACCCGCCACCAGTTTAGTAGAAAAGCAATAAAGGAAACTACACCAGCTCTTGCTAATGTTCTGCATGACATGAGCTTGATTAATCACATTTCCCTCCGTCCCGATGTACAAGATTTGGAGCATGCGAAAAATTATGAGGCTTTAGAGTCTAGAATTGAAGTAACGGAGGAGATAATGGAAGCGTTGAAGAGTTCTGATGTGAATTTGATTGGGGTATATGGTATGAGTGGCGTGGGTAAAACTACACTGGTGAAACAACAGGTCGTTGCTCGAGTCAAAGAAGAGGGGGCTTTCAAAGTGGCAATAGCTAATGTGACCCACAAATGGGAGTTGAGGAAAGTTCAGCAGGATATTGGAGAATGGTTAGGTCTCAAGTTTGACATTGAGTCCCCTGAGTTGAGGGCAGCATGATTACGCGCATGATTGAAACAAGAGGAGAAAGTTCTTGTTGTTCTTGATGATATTTGGGAGTGGATGGAATTGGAGAAGATTGGAATTCCTAACAAGGATGAGCAAAAAGGGTGCAAACTCTTAATGACATCCAGGAACCTGGATGTGTTATCCAAGATGGGTTTGCAAAAACACTTCCTGCTCCAAGTTTTATCAGAATTAGAGGCATGGACACTATTTGAAAACAAGGTTGGCAATTTGAAAAACTCAAGAATACATCAAATTGCAAGTGAAGTTGCAAGGAGATGTGCAGGTTTACCGCTTCTTATTGCATCAGTTGCAACAACATTGAAAGATAAGGAGTTGTTTGATTGGAATGATGACTTGGACCACCTTCAGAAATTTGATGACAAGGGAATTGATGCACAAGTTTACTCTGCCCTTGAGTTGATTTACAAGTATTTAGGGCATGATGCCAAGTCTTTGTTAATCCTTTGCGCGCAACTCTATGGCAATATGGGCATTTCAGACTTGGTGAAGTACACTAGGGGTTTGAGCTTATTTCAACGATGCACAACGATAAAAGCTACCAGGAATAGACTACTTAAAGTGGTCAATGACTTGAAGAAGTCATGTTTTTTTCAAGAAGGCATTGACGATGTTAGTATCACAATGAATGACGTCGTTCATAGTTTTGTGGCATCAATCGCATGCAAGCAACATCATGTATTCATTGTGTCTTATGAACATAAGTTTGAAGAATGGCCAAATAGGGACACATTTGAACAATGCACTGCCATATCTTTGTTTGGTTCTGAACTCCCTAAGCTTCCTGAAGTATTAGAATGCCCAAAGCTCGAGTCATTTTTGTGCTTCGATGATGATTTCTCTCTCAGAATATCAGATTGTTTTTTTACTAATACTAAAACATTGAAATTGGTAGATTTAACAGAAATGAATTTGTCACCAATGTTACCATCATCACTATGTTTTCTCAAGAACCTTCAAACATCGTGTTTGGATTTTTGTGTCTTGGGAGATATGAGTGCAATCGGAGAATTGTATGAGCTGAAAGTTCTCAGCTTGGCTGGTTCAGACATTGTTGAGTTGCCTCCAGGAATACGAAACTTGACGCATTTACAAGTCTTGGATTTAACTGAATGTGAAGGACTTAGGGTGATTTCGCGCGGTATCTTAAATTGCTTGACGAGATTAGAAGAGCTGTGTATGTTGGGTTGCTTTGTTCAGTGGGAGGGAGGAGGTAATAATATTGGCAATGCTAGTCTAACTGAACTGAAGGCTTTAAGTAGCCTAATTAACTTAGAGATGCATGTGGCGGATACAAAAATCATGCCTGCAGACTTGGTCCATGAAAAGTTAGAAAGATTCAAAATACTTATCGGGGATGATTGGAATTGGTATGCTGAGAATGAAGCTTCGAAAATGTTGAAACTCAAGGGCAATGCAGACATTGAATTGAAGAGGTTTAAAGTGTTGTTGGAAGGAAGTGAAGAACTGTACTTAAATGATCTCAAAGGTGTGAAAAATGTGCTCCCCCAGTTAGATGCACATGGGTTTCCAGAGTTGAAGCATCTGCAAGTCCAAAATTCTAGCGAGATGGTATTCATTATAGACATGAAAAGGATGGGCGGAATTGTCACTTTCCAGAGGCTCGAATCATTGTCTTTAGCCAATTTGAGCAAGTTGAAGATGATTTGCAATGCCCCTTGTGCATGAAAATGCTTTAACAATTTAAAAAAGTTAGAGGTGGGAAAATGTAATGCACTGGAGAATCTGGTTTCTTTCCCCATACTTAGAAGCCTGATCCAGCTACAAGAAATTATTGTGAATGAATGTGAAATCCTAAAAGAGATTGTTGCTATGAGATGTGAAGGTGAAGATAAAAATGGGATGGTGAACGATGAAACTATGAAGCTTAGTCAATTATGCAAGTTGACTCTGGAAGATCTACTAATGTTTTCCAGCTTTTGCTCACCAACTAACAAGGCAACTGCAAAACAAAAAAATCTTTTCAGTGAAAAGGTATGCTTTACACGTCTTCACTTGAAAACCAATGTTTGCTACGAGTTCATTGCATCTATATGACTTTATAATATGATATTTCAATTTCATTTGATGAATGGATGATAATTAACATGGTATTGATTCTTGAAACCTATGTTGTTTTACATCTCTACCAGTTTATATTTTCTCTATGTAATGGATTGTGTATGTTATGAATTATCTTTTTTGAATGTCAGGTTCAACTCTCAAATTTGATAGAGCTAAAATTGTCATCAATTCATGTAGAGAAGATATGGTCCAACCCCAACATACAACGTTGTGATCAATTTGAAAAATTGACAAGCTTGATGGTTTATGGATGTGGAAATTTAACATCTTTATTGACATCATCCATGGTTGCGGGTCTTGCTCAGCTAGCAGATGTTGAGATATGTGATTGCAAGTTTATGGAAGAAGTGATAAGCGCGCAAGGAGAAACAGAAGAAGAAATCTTATTCCCCAAACTGAATTACTTGAAGTTGAAAGGTCTTCCAAAAGTTACAAAATTCTGTACCAGTACCTTAATTCGATTTCCCTCCTTGAAAGTGTTGTGGTTGGAAAATTGTCCTCGCCTTAAAACATTTGTCTCAACAAGTACGAGCCATAGTAATGATGTTGAAGAACATGCTTCAACTTTTTTTGATGAGAAGGTATATTTACTTTCCCTTTCTTAGTTTAGATCACATTTGAATGCCATTCTTTCATTTGGCACGTTTATGACAAATTTTCTACGCTTATTGATAAATTTACATTTCATGATCATGTTGGTGTTAAAGTCTCTAGATTCATTCTGTGGAATCTGAGAAGAATTGATAAAAGTAATGAATGATGCAGGTTGAGTTTCCGCACTTGGAGCAGCTGAATTTTTATGGAGTGAGTTTGTTGAAGAAAATATGGGGTATCAGATTTCATGAAAATTCCTTTTGTAATCTGAAATATTTAGAAGTAAGGGAGGCACAAGATCTTGAAAAAAATTTCCCGGCCAATTTGGGATTGACAAGATTCCAGAATCTTGAGGAATTATGCATTGATGGATCTGATGCTTTAACCGAGGTATTTGATATTCAAGAACTGGTTGATGTGAAAGAAAGCTGTGTTACACCAACTAGTCAGCTGAGATTATTGTTGATATGGAATCTTCCCAACTTACAACACATATGGAGTGATGATCCCAAAGGAATTCTTGATTTCCAGAACTTAGAGGTTGTAGATATTTTGGAATGTCCTGGTTTAAGAACAGTTTTTCCTACCTCTATAGCAAGGAATCTTGTGCATCTAGAATGTCTTTTAATTAGAGATTCTGGAATTGAGAAAATTGGGGTAGAAGATGAGGAAAGAGCAGACGGTTCATATATGTTCGAGTTTCCATTGTTGCAATATTTGAATCTGCAATTTGAATCTGCGGAGATTGCATGAACTCAAGATTCTACCCAAAAGCACTAGCTCAGATTTTCCAGCACTTAAAATATTATGCATCTCCCAGTGCAATAAATTTCCGAAACCGGCCCTGCTGTATAAACAAGTATGTTACCTGAACTTTTTCTCCATTTGCCTAGCTGAAAGTGCTAGCCAAACTAGTAGATGAAGTTCTACGTATTAACATGTTTCTTGGAGTTTTAGTTGTAGTTAGGTTTAGTGAACTTTTTTGTTTTATCTTAATACGTGTAGTTGTTCAATTAAAGCATACTTTTTATGTTATTGGTTTTAGGTTATTCCAAACTTGGAGGAACTAACATTAAATGGGAAGGAAGTCAGAATGATATGCGAAGGCCAACTTCCGATGGACTTGTTTTTCAAACTTAAATTGGTTGAATTCAATTTTTTCTATGAAAAATTTGAAAACTTTCCATTTGATCTCCTTCACATATTCCACAATTTGGAAGCTCTTGAAGTGGTACGCGGTACCCTCAAAGAGCTGTTGCCACCTGAAGAACTTGTTAACGATGAGAACTACCAATTGATTCTCAAAAGAGTTCGTTCCTTGAATTTGATTGGTCTTCCCAATCTAAATATCATATGGGACAAACTCCTTCAAACTATTGATATTCTTTTGGTTCGGAATGTGACAGCTTGGTCATTTTAACACCATTTGCATCTTTCCAAAGTTTAAAATCCTTGGATATATACAAGTGTGGAGGATTAATGAGCTTGGTGAAATGTTCAACAGCAAGAAGTCTGACTCAACTCGAGAGATTGAGAATAAGAAAATGCTATAAGCTAGAAGTTATTGTTTCATGTGAAAAAGATGAAAAAAGAGGTGAAATTACCTTTGCCAAATTAGGAACTTTGGAACTTGATTGTTTACCAAGCCTTGCCAGCTTCTGCTCAACTGAACATAATTTCAAATTCCCTTGTCTAACTGAAGTAGCTATAAAACAATGCCCCAAAATGGGATTCTTCTGTAAGGTAACTGCCCTTACACCATGGCTAGCTAGTGTAAAGTTGACAGAGGAAGTAAAAAGAGAAGATTGGCTTGGCGATCTTAATTCGACCATTAGATTCTCTCACAAAAAGATGGTATGTGTTTGATTTTATAAGCTTCCGAAATATTTCATATGCTTAATTGCTCTTCTGTCAAATTAGCTATTGTCATAATTGAACTTTGCATTTTGAACTTGAAGGTTGGATTCCTCGGGCTGCAGCATTTGAAAGTTTCAGAATTCTCGAACTTGAAAGATCGATGGCATGCTGATCTTCCGGTAGAGTACTTCTGTGATGTAAGAGCACTAATTGTGGACAATGATGCATTTTCCTTGTATGCAATACCATCTAGTTTACTGGAGTACTTGAACAAGTTAGAGGAGCTTGAAGTTAGCAATTGCAAAATGTTGGAAGAAACTTTTGATTTTCAAGGATTGAGTGTTGCGCATGGACATACCAATCTTTTGCCCAAGCTGAAAAGGTGCCACTTGACTAATTTGCCAAGTTTGAGAAAAATATGGACCGAAAACCCTCAAGGAATGTTGAACTTTAAATGTGTTACATCGCTCAAAGTTCATGGCTGTAGCAGTTTGAGAATGATATTCACTCCATCCATGACATGAGGGCTTGTGCAATTACAAGAAATGGAAGTGAAGAATTGTAATTCAGTGGCAGAAATCATTACAGAAGAAGAAACAGAGGAAATGATTAGTTTCCCACAGCTAAACTCACTTGTTCTAGAGTTTTTGCCCAAACTAACAAGTTTCTACACAGGAGCGAGTGTGCAATGTCCGTCCTTGGAAAAAATTACTGCTGTGGACTGCCCTAAGATAGATGTATTTTCTTTTACATTTGATGAAGGAAATCCCATCTTCTTTGGCAAGGTCAGTCTATATTTGTTATTTTTTTTTGTTTACATCTGTTCGTCTTGATTAGTTATATATGAAATCCATTCTTAGAATTTTGGTCTTTTCCGATCTTTTTGTGCTTGTTTTATTTTCTCAGGTTGAGTGCTCAAGCTTGAAAGAACTGAGGGTGGATTGGAACAACAGTATCAAGAAACTATGGTACACAGAATTAGTAGGAACTCAGTTTTTCAGGGATCTAAAGATTCTAGAGCTAAAACACTTTCCTACTGAGTTCTCTACTTTCCCATCCAATTTCCTGGAGAGAATATCACCCAATCTAGAAGAGCTTCTAATAAACGATGAATCATTTGAAGAAATATTCTCTGAGGAAGTAATGCTTAAGGATGAAGAATTTTCGAGAAAGGTAACACCCTTGAGGCGTCGAGAAAGGTAACACCCTTGAGGCGATTGAATCTGTCTAAGCTTCCACAACTAAGACATCTTATTAAGGATCAGACAAGGTCAGGCCTATTGTTTGAGAAACTTGAAGATCTTGAAATATTCCAATGCTCCAATTTGACCATTTTGATTCCATCGGCAATTTCTTTCCAGTTTCTAAAAACTTTGAAAGTTTTCAAGTGTCATTGTTAAATCTTATAACTTCCTCAACTGCCAGAAGTTTGACACAACTCACAAGATTGGAAGTTACAGAATGTGAAATGGTGGAGGAAATAGTTGCAAGTGAAGGAGATGAGGTTGAAGCGGTACTATTCGATTGCCTGAATTATCTGGAACTTCATAGTTTGCCAAAGCTTGCAAGATTTTGCTTGGGGATCGAAACCTTCAGGTTTCCGATTTTAGAAGTGATTGTGATAGAATGCCCCAAGTTGGAGATTTTTGTTCGAGGGGAATTATTCACTCCAAATTTAGAGGCAGTACAAAGTGCAGAAGATGGCAATGAATGGTGCTGGGAAGGCGGCCTCAATGCTACTATACAAAAGTTGTTCACAGAAACGGTACGTTCATTTTACAAGCTAATTGTTGAATGTGAATGTTACTATTGATTATTGTTCTAAATATGTTTTCAAATTTTATTTTTTGAACAAATTGTTGTTGACTGGAGATCATTGTTTTACTTGTGTAGGGTCGAATCCCAAAAGGGTTGAAGACCGAAGAACACTGAGTTTCAGTATTATGTGCTCACGCTCAACCAAGTTTGAATTTCCTTGTTATACACTTTCAATGTTTATGGCTTTATGCTTCCATTTGTATTTGTTGATTTCTTTGGTTGTTTTCTCGAATGTTTTTATGGGTGTGTTTGAAAATGGATTCACATTGGGTTCAGGGTGTTATTTTATTGCAGTGTTCTTCATTTAATTGAATATGATAGTATGAAACTAAGTAGAAAAAATTTTAGTTGTAATTTTGAGTTGTTAACTTGTGTATTATATTTCAATAGTTGATTATGTAAGAAAGAACTAAGAACTATAAAACCTTTCAACTCATTGAAAAAAAATCCTCTTTTGGTTTTACTAAATGAAATTACGCATCTATGTGTTTATGTCTTTTATTTATGGGACAAAAAATCCTTCAAGTTCACGGCTGAATTTGCAATATTGATTGATACTATAGGAGGCCATGATGAACATTGATCAATACTTCATGTTCCTATCACCATCTTTAACTTATCTATTTGATATGAATTGAAGTCAAATAAATATTGTTTACTGTTGAATATGTTTATTTTGTTTGATGGCTATAATTTATGTTTTACTTGTTTTATCATATCTCAAATAACATGAGTTAATGGAAATGGGAAACCTTGAAACCTGCCATGTAAATGAGGTGCTTTACTTTCCTTTAATTGCCTAATAAACTTTTGGAAATCAATTACCATGTTCTTTCACGAGTATATGTTCAATAATTTTGGTAGCTACGAATTAATTTCTCAAAATTTTCATTTAATTGCTTCTAGCTGTTTTATAGGCATAGAATGGAAGGACAGAAAAATTCAGATTGCGTCTTTAAAGGTTAGAGATTGATTTCTCCAAAATCTGTAAATTGAATTTGGGAGCTCTACTTGTAGAAAAGAAGATCAGTTCTATGTTAGTATCAAATAAATTCTAATTATTATTTATCGTACCATCTTACACATTTATATTTCACTCGTACATGAATTCCGTACATTAATAACTTAATTATACATCACTTACACTTATCAAGTTATCATCTTTTTCCATATTATGGTACAATGACATATTTGATAATTGACATACCTTAATTACACATAGACTTCATTTATACCACATTTTATTTGTTGTAACATTCCATGTCTTTTTATAAAAAAGTTGAATTGATTTCTACCGATTATGATTTTCAGACCGTATAAGTCAACGCCCTTTTGAAGATCCATGAAAAAGAAGATTACAGTCATTTCAGTCAGCGTCCGACATCTACCCTACCCACCAACCCAATTGACCGATCTTCAATAATGGTTTCATCTCATTCAGATGGAATTTTCTCCATTAATGCTCCTCTCCTTTCATTTGTCATCTCTTTTCAGCTTTATACAATATGGCCACTGATTTGGTCAACCAAAATGAACACCGATTGCCTCTTCTTCCAAGCTCTGCGCTTTCTCATGGCATTTCCGATCAACCCCCGCCGCCTTCCGCCACCCCTGCGGTGGTTCTCAGTACCTTCGTCGCCATTTGCGGATCTCTCGCCACTGGCTGTGCTGTAAGTCACTAATGCTCAGCTCACATTTTACTTGTTGGAACTTGAAATCGGCGAATCCAAATTCGTTTTTGGAATTGTAATTTTTGTTGGGCAGACGGGTTATTCAGCTCCTGCTCGGGCTGGAATTATGAAAGACTTGGACATGTCTGTAGCAGCAGTAAGAATTTTCTTTTAATTGTTATAGTTGGACCAAAATGATGGATTTTGGATTTCTCAACCTGTAAATATCAATTTGCAGTATTCTGTTTTTGGCTCTGTAATTACAATTGGGGGAATCATAGGCTCTTTACTGAATGGAACTGTAGCTGATTTGATTGGTAGAAGATATGTAAGTTCTTTCTCTCACACTACCAATCCAATTTTCAACATTTGGCCAGTTTTTGTTCTGTTTGTGTCAATGGATATCTTAACCTTGCAATGCAGTCCATGTTGGTGTCTCAGCTTTTCTTCATTATTGGGTGGCTTGCTATAGCACTGGCACAGGTCTTTCTTTGTTCTAAAGTTTGTGCAATGTTGTCGTTTGAAAAGAAGAAATAGATATATGCTCTGTGAGTCATGTTGCTTAACAAAATTGATTGCCAATTGTTGTTTAAAGGTTGCTTGGTTACTGGATCTTGGCAGACTTCTAATTGGAGTTGCAGTTGGGGTTAATATTTATGTGGTAACTTTACTGCCTTTGCATTTACATAAATTAATTTCGTTATGCTTTTGCTCATCATCATAAGATAGGCATGAATTTGTCCTTTCTTTCTGTTTCTTGCTAGTAGGTGCCGATATACATTGCAGAAATTACACCTAAAGATATCCGTGGCGCTTTTACTTCTGCTAATCAGGTTACAGGCTATCTAGAATTCTGTGAATTAAGCTGAACTATTGGATTCTAATAGCTTATTCTTAAACAGTTCATGACAAGCTGTGGACTTTCGCTGATGTACTTTGTAGGAACCATTACTCCTTGGCGTGTCTTAGCTCTAATAGGTACAGACTTTTGAGCCTTTAATTTTTGTATCAGATTACTATTACTTATTTCATTCGGTTCGATTTTAGGTGTTGCCCCTAGCGCTTTACAAGCCATAGGTATTTTCTTCATTCCAGAGTCTCCACGATGGTTGGTGAGTCTCCTTTTCTTCATATTCCCGAATCTTTGAAAACAGTGATAGTATTTCTCAAAAAGTGAGTCTAATTTCTTCAGGCAAAAGCTGGTAGAGAAAAAGAGTTGGAATCGACATTGCAGCGCCTAAGGGGAAAACATGCTGATGTTTCTCAGGAAGCAGCCGACATTAGAGTACATTTCTGACTCCAAAAATATCCATCCATTTTCTCTAATTTTTCAGGAAAATCAGACAAATTTCATTCGATTTGCAGGACTACACTGAGACCTTAATAGGATGTTCACAAACCAGAATTCTGGACTTATTGCAGTGGAGATACGCCCGTATTCTTACTGTGAGTCTTTAAGAAAACTGAGCCTTAAAACGACCATGTCGTTGATAAAAATATCTTTAGGAATAGTCTAAAATACATTCTGTGGGCTTGATTCGGTTCAGGTTGGTATTGGCATTCTGCTATTTCAACAGTTTGGAGGGATCAATGCATTTGCATATTATGCCAGCTCCATTTTCGAAAAATCTGGTAAAATTTAGGCACTTCATTATGAGCTTGATCATGGACGAACAGGCAACTCGGTGATTCTAATCTCTAGCTTTTGACAGGTTTTCCTAGTAATATCGGACTTGTATCAATGGCTATTATCCAGGTTTATCAATTCTACCATATGTAACTAAAGCAATATTCAACCCTCGGTTGTTCTAATTGGATTAGAGTTCATTGTGCAGCTTCCAGCTACTGCTGCATCTGTTCTCTTAACAGATAAATCTGGAAGGCGGCCTCTTCTCTTGGTCTCTATGCTTCAAAATCTGTTCTAAGTTTATGACGGAGTTGATATATAAATCTTTTTTTTTTAATTAATTCTTCGAATGTATGCAGAGTTCTGCATTTGGAATGTGCTTAAGTTGTTTTATCATAGGACTCGCATTCTGCTTGCAGGTTTGTCTACATTAATTACTCACAATACTTCAACCTTTTCATGCTTATGAATATCTGAATTATTGTTTTAAACATTCAGCAACTACAGAAGTCGAACGAGATGACTCCCATTTTGGTGTATATTGGAATTTTGGTATTTCAGATACAACTAACTTAATTGAACAATTTTTTTAAGCCATGTATCGATAAATTTATGCATTTTGTTTTTTTGCTAATCTACAGGGTTATAGCATAGCTGTATCAATTGGAATGGCAGGGCTACCATGGGTTATAATTTCTGAGGTATATAG
The DNA here is from genome assembly GCA_948291685.1 of Euphorbia celastroides. Lineage (NCBI taxonomy): Eukaryota > Viridiplantae > Streptophyta > Magnoliopsida > Malpighiales > Euphorbiaceae > Euphorbia > Euphorbia celastroides. The sequence continues at coordinate 1,395 of CAOJBJ011011181.1, read as the reverse complement.
CTTAATCTACTGTCAATTTTGGTCATTACACATAGTTCCGTACGTTACAAAACATACTAACATTTACCATTGCAGATATTTCCTATAAACATAAAAGGAACTGCTGGAAGTCTAGCGACTCTAATAAAATGGATATGCTCTTGGATTGTGACATATACTTTCAGCTTTATGATGGAATGGAGCGATGCCGGTACCTGAAATTCTTCTTTCTTCTGCTACTTGTTTTTCCCTGTTTTTCTTCATTTTTCGGTGCTAAATAGATGTTGTTATAAAAATGTTTCAGGGACGTTTTTCATACTCTCAGGACTGTGTGGATTTGCAGTTCTGTTTATTGCAAAAGTCGTGCCAGAAACCAAGGGGAGAATGTTAGAAGAGCTACAAGCATCGATCACTCTTTCTGAAATAACAAATGTTAGAAGTACTTGACAACCGCACAAAATCAAATGAGAAACAATGGAACAAGAACTAACGCGAATGTTGTTTGTACTTGCAATGAAACAAAAGCAAGTGTAAAATCTGAATGATGAATGATGTTTTTGATTCAAACAAAAGAATAGCAAAAATGATTCATTTTTAGTTGAATTCTCTCGAGAATTCGCATTACAAACATTGTTTAAATGTTTTTAGGTACGAGATTATTAGCTTCGCACTAGCTACGCATTTTCATTTGCATATTATAGACTTCAAGCTTGATTAATTTTTGGTACGTGTAATATGTTTCAATCACTCACTAAGCTTCAAGCAAAATACAACTCTTTCAAGCATAAAAGATTCATATAAAAATTACATCACATTTTTTCAGTGTCATGGGATTTTCTGAATACTGGTTAGACGTCACCGCCGTGGTTGCCGGTTTCTGATGGTTGTCGTTGCCGCCAGTGGTTGCCCTTGATTCTCCGTCGAAAACCCGTCCAATTTCCGACAATATGTGTCGTAGCTCCCTTTATTGTTTTTTGTTTTGTAGTATTTAACATTGCTTTGATTTGCTAAACAAATATTTAACTGTGCATACCATTGTTTGCTCTGTGTTTTGCTTATTCTTGACAATATATTTTATTTGATCTTACTTTATAGATATTTGATACAAATCTGGTATAAAATTTTCTTGTGTGTGTTGATGTCGAAGTTTTCTATAGATTCTCTAATTGTTGCCGTGATTGATGCTATCGTCATGAATATATATTGAAAATACAGTAGCTAATTTTAACAAATAATCTAAGATAATAATTTATTTTGTGACAAATTTGCAAGTTGTTTTGCCTCAGAATCAAAAAGCAGTGAAGCAAATCCTTTAAAGCTCCTTGTGTAACTTCTTACCAACAAATTTTGAAGGAAAATTTATAAATCTTTAATGTTCTGTAAATTCATGTTCTAAACATATAATGATTTATAATT
>CAOJBJ011011131.1:0-18193 GCA_948291685.1 Euphorbia celastroides | reverse complement strand
TTTTTTTTTGCCGACTGGGCTTTAGTTCGTAAGTTTATATCATATCTATTAATTAGTTAGTTATATGCTCTTTTCTTTTCTCAAATATTTTATTTTGAAATGTATACAACTTGAGTATATCGCTAATCAAGTATTAATCAAGTCTATGTCAAGTAATAAATATTTTCTGATGGGTTGTTTTTAAATTTTTAAAATTGTTTATGTCAAGACCTAAGTCTGCGAATCATGTTGCATAGTTTTAGTTAATGCAGTCGATTCTTCGACCGTTTGTGAAATTTAACTTTATGTTTGTTTACTTTTAATTAAAATTGTAATAACATCTGTAGATGAAATTGTATTTTTCTGGTATAAAAATATTAATTCAAGTGGTAATGTGTAGATGAAATTGTTCATCAAGTACAAATCACTTTAATTTGATAAACACTACGAGAACCATATTGAACAATATTTGAGAGAACTACAAGCCAATAATTATGAAAATAACTTACGTGTGGTCCTACTGCCAACGGTAATTGAATCCTATCAAATAATTTAAATTTGCACCACTTCATCACAATTTTTTCCGTAAAAAATACACTTGTTGCCACTTTAGATTTTTGATGTTTTTAATAATGATAAAGCTTATTGGTCCCGTAGATAAGTTTTACACGTGTCATTGGAAGGAAGTGAATGACTATTTTAGTTAAGGTTGAAATTTACTGCAATCTTTTTCTATATAACTTATACCCTGTGAATCAGCGAGAAGTGGTTTCTTTGTTGATGCTGACACTTACGCTGATGACTTAGATAATCAATGTAGTTATTAGTGTTGATAAGATTGGTTTATATGAGGTGAATGCACTGATGCAGCAGATTGTTATATTTAAGTATAATAAAGTAAAGAGATAAGGTAAGGAGTCCTATCATCTGATCGATTTATCCTGGTTTAGCAGTTTGTGCCTACTTCAGTCCCTGGATTCTTTCTCTGAGCTTTAATTTACTAGTGATTTCTTATTGCTGGAGAAACCTTCTTACAGCAATTTATCAAATACGGAGTACCCTCCCCTATATTCTAGTCCTCTAACCCACTGTTGGACACTCTCTCCAACAGTCTACTGGGAATCTAATTTGAATTAAAGATTTTTGCTTATCACTTGAGGTGAGTAAGCGATTACAACAGATTTGATATCTAACAGGTTGTATCTTTTTTCTCTCGGAAGTTTGTAAATGCGTGAGACTGTAAGTAAAATTGCTCAATCTTGATTTCAGCAGAGTTTCAGCTTCTTTTGCAATTTTTCAATTGTTTGATCTTCGTTTTCCTTCCCTTTTTTTATAGTTGAGTTCCCAAAAGATAATCGTCGAGATTTCAACGTTCTAAAATGGCTAATCACATATTAGAATTCTGCCCGTTTACTCACAACAAAACTTTTTATTTGAGACTTTGTCTTTTGAGAGATGACTTCTTCTGCAATCCATTGATTTTTGAAGTTGTTGATTTTGAAATGGCATGATTTGATTGGGGGAAACGATTTTTGAAAATTCCTATTTCATGGAATTAGGTACTGTACGCCGCGGTGTCAGGTTGCGCCATTTTCTATTTGCTTCGCGCCTTCTCTCTCCATCAGATCACATTTAATGCATTCCTCTTTTGTCGGAATTTATTAGTTGTCAATGAGACAAAGCTAATGCGTATTTAATGCTCTCAGAACGTTTTATCAACGAGAATTATCCATAGTATGTGCTCTACTTTCCTTGCTGAGCTGCTTCTTTGACGGAGCAAAACCTATCAACGAACTGTTCCTTCAGTAATGTTTTGGACTTGAGCGAGACTGATCTAAAAAAGCTATTAATAATATTATTGTGATTATCAAAACTTCAGTATTTGGAATTATCAAGTAGTTGGAATGTCACAGCTTTTATTGAATTTCATAGAAAACAAACCCCAAGACACTTTTCTGCTGATACAAATACAATAAATAGGTGATAAAGGCCAAGAAATTCTATAATATTCGTTGCCAAACATAAATCTCGTAATGTTATCGATAAGAGCTTCATTTATGTATAGGACTTGTCATTTCAGTTAGTTGTAGGGTATACGTGTAGTTTTATTAACAATTACTTCTAGGTACGTACTATCCACTAATTGTAGAGATATTCATAGGTCGGGTTATCCATTCGGTCTGGTCTGAGTTCGTTTAAAATGGACGGGTTTGGATATGATTTAATATAAAGCTCAGCCCAAACCCGAGCCCGCAAAAACTGAAATTCTATGGGCCGGGCTTGATTTTTGTATAAATACCCGAGCCTGGTCCGACGAATAAAAATATATTTATTTTATATTTTTATATTATATTTAATAGTTTATATGTTAATTTTAATATTAATTTATTAAATTATTAACTATATTTTTGGAAATTTTACTATACTATATATTTAGATGTAAAATTTATATAGAATTTTTATTTTTTATAATTTATTTAATAATAAATTAAAATAAAATAAAATTATTAACGGGTCTTGGGCTAGGCTTGGGTTTAACTTCACAAACCCGGCCAGAGCCCGGTCCGAACCCGGAGTTTTAAATATGGACTTGGGTCGGGCTTGGATTGGCATTTTTAACTAAAAACCCGAACAAGTTCAGCCCGAATCCGATCCGGTCCCCCCGATGAATACCTCATACTTATATGTAGAACTTTTATTCATTTTTAAAACCGCCTGAATTTAGCAATCGACCAAACAGGTAACAATAGCTAAACTCAAATACTTTTAGTAGATAGTGATGATTCTGACAATGTGGTGTATAAAATAGATATTTATATTGATGATATGTCAATAATTAAAAAATAAATGATATATTTTAAAATAAGTTGCACTAAATAGCATGGTTATTAAAATCGGATCAGACTGATCGGTTGAACTGGTTGACCTGAGAACCGGCAAGGAGTCCGGTCCGATTGAAGAAAAACAATGGTTCAAAGAAGAACCGAATTGAATAATATGGAATCGGTAAAATCCGGTGAATCGGTAAACCGGACCGAACCGGTTTAAACAAAAAATATCTATCTTTTATATTTTTATAGTAAATAATTTACAATTAATGTGTTGTCACTTTTTATATTGTTTATATGGTAAAACTAATTTGTTAAAATTATCATTACTGTGCCATATTTCTTATTTATATGATTTTGTTGTTATTCAAAAATAATAAAATTTAGTATTAATAGTTATTATTGTTATTATCTACCATAAATAATCATATATTTTTGTATTGAAACATTGATTGATTTATATATTTTGTACATTTAAATATTATTTTTTATAATTTCAAATTTTATAGTTTAAAAAATAGAAAAATGGTCGAACAACAATTCAAACCGGTTGAACCATGAAAACCATGAACCAGTAGCTTCACCAGTTCGAAACACGGTCCAGTTTTAATAACATTGTTAAATAGTTTATTCATCTAGAATTTTCTAATTACACAATAATAGAAACATCATTAAAAAAAAGTATAACTAAATAATAATTAATTTGATGATTCAAATTTCTAATTGACTATCATAGAAAATTAAAAAGTTTATTTTTGATACATTTATCATGTCAGTCATATCATATTGGAGAAAGAAAATATAAAATTTAGTGTAAACTACTTTTTATTATTAAGACTTTATTTTTTATTATGTATCAAAAGTACGGTTGGAACAAATAAATTACTTCAGATGCTTATAATTTGCATTATGACTCAATTATCCCATTTAATACTATTTTCTAATGTTGTGTATTTCTCTCGTGTTATCTTCAACACTGCCTGTAAGAACATGTATTGAGGTTAATAAGGCCTTGTTCTATTGAACTTAAAATAAGGAAAATAATTTCAGTTCAGTTGAATTTTAATAAGTTTTAATAAGTTTAGTTCAGTTCAATTCAACTTTAATAAATTTAATTCAATTTTAATAAGTTCAGTTCAGTTTAATTTAACTAATTTAAGTTAAAAAAAAAAAAAACAGGGCCCAATAGTCGATATTGGATACAAAACTAATTAACTTGTACTAAGATACAATTTACACTCAATACATTTTATCATTTTTTTTATATATAATGCAAATCTCCTAACACTCTCCTCTAGGCTTGAACTAGTTCCACTATTCTCACATGACTTCAGCCTATTTTCTCTTATATTCATCATCAAGTATTGTTCTTCTGCTAGCTCAAACTCTTGTACTTTTAACATGGACCCCAAAACCCAAACCAGTTAGCCACTCATTATCTAGTGAAATTGATGACTTTGTTCAACTCTCTCCCTATATATCTATATGATAAACAAACCTAAATGAAATAAACTTAACATGGGTAAATAAATAAGTCTAATTGAAGAGTACAAGAACAAAGTTGAAGTCCTGCAATGAATAATCATGTAGTAAAGAGCAGAATACAATTAGCAGAGATCTCATGTATCCATACACAGACAGCAGCAGTGGGAAAACATAGGATTATCAACAGTAGTTACACAAGTGGTAATCAAAATCAATTCTTCGGCTATGTTTCTCTTTTCTCTCTCTATCTTACCTTTCTTTTAAATAAGAGTTCTAAGTTACAGAACAAGATTTCGTCGACCCGTCTTTCGCCTCAATCAACTACATAACACCTATTTTCCTCGGCTCTTATATACCCCTGTCCAAATCCCGAGCCACCCCCAGGCCAAATCACTCACCTTCATAACTTAGGGGTACTGCAAAATGCCCCCCGGTCCATTTCCCTTGATCGTGTAAGACTATACCTAACCGTTTGGATCGAGGCGGTTGCAAGGATGTTGGGTACAATGAACTCAATAGCCTCGAGCTGCAACCCGAACTCCTCGGGGGTGGACCCCACAATGTCAAAAATTAGAGCAAAAAGTATGATCAGTCAATAAGGGATTACATATGGCAGTGCACAGATGTCTGCAGATTCTATCCTCAGAGCTTCAGACCACACCTTCGGTATCTCATCCCCTTCAGAAGGGCCCACCTTCGACTTCTTTGGTTGAGAATCACTGGCTTCAAAGAGCCAGTTTTGGTCGTCGTGATCGGACCATTCTGCCATTTTTGGCACTGTGAGCACCTCGTTGAGATACTCAGAGTCGGGATGAGGTGGTTTTCTTGAAGGTGCAACCGACTTTACAGGTGTGGTCAAGGGCTTTGTAGGGACCGGTGGTGGTGGAGTTGTTGAGATGGTCCGAGCCGGGGATGATTTTACACCGTTTATCACGTGTTCTTTGCCATCTGGCGGTAGTTTATTGACCGTCTCCTGCCAGCCTGGCGCCCCTGAAACTCTTCCATTTTGGGTCGGTTTCGGCACCTTATTAGGCTTAATGTCATTGGCTGTAACACAAACAAATCATTTAACTACAAAATAATAACACATAGGTTTTTGGGTTTCATAAACTAGGGAGAGCTGAGATGGTAAAGAAAGTAAACGGGTGTCATGCTAAATATGACTCACCACTCAAGAATCCATGAGTTTCCAAGTCCTTCCTTTTCTTAGGATTTTCTCCAGCAACTGGATTCTTGATGCTCTCATCAACAATTTGAGGGGGTTTTGCAGTATATATACCAGTAACTGCATCATCCTTGCCGGTTTCTTTTAATCTATCGGGTTCCATCTTCTTTTGTTGACTTCTCTGTTTTGCTTTCGCCTCCTCTTTATCCCTGTCCTTTTGTTTCTCCTTTCTCTTATCATCTTCCTTCTTGCTCTTCTCCTTCCATTCAACCCTCTTATCACCCTCATTTTCAGGAGGTTTTAACGAATTCTCGAATTTAGGCTGAACAATTCCAGGGAAGTTTTGAGGTGTAGCATTCCCTATAAATCTCAGCCCGTTCTTGACTGGTTGATCGTTTGACTTCCGATCTCCACTTGTCCTGACCTTCTCCTTGCTGTCAGATGAAGTGGCAGTTGAGTTGGCCACCAATCTGACCGTTCCCTCATCCTGCCTTGCAACTGCCCCTGGGAATTTCTCAACCGACTTCCTATCTTTGATCCCCCTATCAGTTAATTGGCTATTCTGAGTTGACTTCTCGATGTAACCTGGAAATTGCCAGGATACTTTTTTGTCGGCTAAAAGACTGTTTTTATCTAACTCGTGTTCCTTCCCTTTCTGCCTCAATATCTCACCAGAATTCGCCTCCGGTCTACTAGAGGGTAGAAGCGTCTTTTCATCTAAGGCCTTGTCGACACCGGCACCCTCAACTAACTTTGGTAGTCGAGTATCGTCTCGAGTACTTTTTTCCTTGTCTTTATCTCTGTCTTTGTCCTTCTTGTCTCTGTGCTTGTCCTTTTTCTCTTTCTTATCTCTGTGTTTTCCCTCGCTTCTCTCTTTCTCCTTTTTTTCTTTATCTTTACCTTCTTTCTTTTCTCTGTTTTTCTTCTCCTTCTTAAGCTTTCTCTCTCTTTCCTTCTCCTGAAAACCACATAAAGGAACCACTATAACAGTCGATGATGGCACACTTTTGAAAATTCTACTTATTAAAAATCAACCAGTAAACAATGCAGCCAAATTTATTCGAGAGTGTAATGTTTGTTAAGTCGGTGTTGCTTAAAGTAATTAATCTAAGGTTCAGTGTCATCAGCATCAGCAGATTGATTATAATCTCACAGAGCTTCATTACTAAATTAATCACAGAAGATCGATCATTAGTACACTTCTACAGAACAAATTACACTAATGTGACAGAAGAAAAGCCATGTTTCAGACAGCAGAAACGAACATGATCTGTTAACACATGAACCAATCAAAAGTACAGAATAATCTATTCTACAATGATTGGACACCGATTCCCTCCCTAGATTGCCCCTCTTCTCTAAAAACACTGCAAGTTGACTAAAATCTGCAAATATGCACTGATTTCTTTAGGAGACACATTGACCATGCAATGCAGTTTTTTCTATAATTCCTTTTGAATCCAGCAAGGGAAACTGTGCCTCCATAACAAAAATGGAATGCATATTTTGCAAAAACTTGGTAATCAGGAATATACTGTAAGTGCAGAGTGACATCGACTTAAAGAAACATTACTTCAAGATAAGAATCAAAACTGTTCTTTCCTGAGAAAGTAGTATATCGGTCCATCTAATAGGAATTCGCATGATTAACTTAAAGACTAGTTTCAATTTTTATTATAAGCTTGTTGTAAAGTTTTCTCCCTCTTTCCTTTTATGTTGCATCAGCAACAAGAAAAAGCAATAGCTTCAGATAACTCGAGAAAGAAACTTTCTTCAGTTCACAGAAGAAAAAGCAAGTATAGATACTCCAGTAAACCAAAGCGCTTGCCAATTCAGCAATGCATACAAAGAGGACACCAGGACCTTACACACCGTTCAAATTCCCCAGGTAAATTTCTGGGACAAATCCTCAACAAAAATACGAAACCAACCCATCAGAATACCACTGATGCAATGCAACATGAACAGATGCAGACACAAATATTTTCTAAGAAACTAACATATCTCCAAAGCACAACAAATCTTAAATCTGTACATCTTAACATATCAGAGCAATTCAAATGAAGCTATAAAGAGGTGATGTATAATGTTACACTAAAGAAACAGCAGTCTCCATGACATCTTGCACTGCTGTCCCGAGAAACTCCACTCACAAGCTTGCCCTAGGACAACAGATTTTGGCCCTTAACTGGAGCCAGTTTGATATTGTTCTTCCAAGGCCAAATTCTATAGTCCTACGGAAAGCTTGTAAAGGAGATTTTTGGGACAAAAGTCTGAAAAAGCATTCCCAAACTAGGCCTTTGTTAGGGGCTATATGAGGTTTTATTTCAGCCACAGATAAAGGACTCGCGACTTCAACATAAACTTGTCAATGGAAACGAAGCAATTTAGGTAACCTTAAAAAAATGTCTAACTTCAAATATTGATAAAATTTAATACACTCATCATAAGGTGAACAAGCCCTTAGAATTTCGATCTATTTTTTACAATTAACAACACATAACCATCCATGTACTTGACATCAAAAACATAACCATTACCAATAAAAGAGTGGGCTCTAATTTTGAACCTAAGACGTAAACTTCACCCATAAAACCAAAATGGCTACAAATCCAAGCTCAATGTCAACAAAATTAAATTGCATGAAATGGGGAAGATAACCCTGTTACGACTAGTGATTCCAACAAACATTTGATGCGAATTCATACATGCCAACATGATTTTAAAAATGTGAGCATTAGACATTCAAGTTCAACCACTTTAGCAAATATCAAACAAAAGAAAAGAAACCAACCATGACAGACGATTTCTAAAATAATCATGATGTATACATTAAATTACTTCCAATATGACATAAAAGTTGGAACCATATGAATTACAGTTACTATGATTGCAAACTTAGTAGCTTTCCTTGTCCAAATACAGAGGCCTTTGGTATAATCAATATGTAGGCTAGAATATCTATAAGACAGAGTGGATGTAGTGAGAAACTACAAACAGTCAATAAATCACAAGTGAAGCGATAATGATCTGAAACAAACGTTGACGATTCCACTACCTGAGAGAAGTAAAGTTCTTATGCTACCAAAATTGAATGTAGCATAAAAAGAGTCTTGACTTTTGCTGATAAGCAAACAGTAAACTGAAATGAACATTTTGTTTGCAGGCTATCTTTTCCCAACTATAAAACCCCTATTGTACACATCGGAAGTTCAAGCCGCCAACATGTACACCAAAGAAATTTTGAAGTGCCGACGCTAAGGGGCATAAAACAAGTCAAACTGAAACAGAATACACTTGTTCTCTCAAACATTATTCAAATTTAAAATCTAAAAAGTCCCTTCAACCTTAAATACAAGGCTTGGTGGAAAGTCCCAAGTGACTGCAAATCTTTCAACATAATAAATTAACAATCACAAACCTTGAATGTTGCACAGTTGTAACAAAAAGGATTCAAGGAGCAAAAGTAACTAAGTTATGTTGACAAAAAAATCATGGGGATATAGTGTTAAAAACTCTATGTGAGCTGTGACAACTTAAATTTATCAGCACTCCCCTTTGATATTTATGCAAATAATTTCATAACTAATGCATCTCATCTATACACATACAAACCTAAGACCTTCATTCCAAACATTAATTCACACCACGACCGGTATACATAGGAGTACAAAAAACAATACTGAACTTCTCCATGAATGAAGCCAAACCTACACTATTATGAGTTATATCTCAATATGATTACTACTATTTGTACTCCAACCTATAACAAATTCACTACCACTTTTCATTTATTCAATATAACTTTGTATTATTTTGAAGCTACATCAAACTGCTAAACACTCAGAAGAACAAGTCATTTGATCCTTTTCTTTTTCCAAATTGAAAAGATGATTCTGACCCTTGAAAAAACCAAATCTAAAGGAAAAAGCTAATATGATGACAAAACATGGTATCAAATATGTCCCATTGCAATAAAAACCAGTAAAGCCTTATATTATATAGATGCCAGTTTCAGTCATTATATAAAGTTACTGTTTTAAGTTCTACTTCAAAAAAACAAAAACAAAAACAAAAACATAACATGCATATGGCCATATCCTACAGTCATATAATTTATGCAGACAGGCAAGCAAAATTACAAATAGACAAAGAAAGACCAACAAGAAGTTATGTCTATCAGCCTATTTTAAGTGCCTGAGTCTATCTTGAGAAGTGAACAAGAACACTAATTAACAATTGCAGCCCAAACTTATCTTCGCTAGCACCCAAGTTCCGTGTTGTGGTTTCCTATCTTTGCATTTAACACCTTATATATTCTTCAAAAAGAACTGAATATGGATCAAGCAACAAAAGCAACTGTTCTGTAATTTTAAAAGGCCTCTTCCATGAATTTCTAATTTTTGCAGACGGCTGAACGAACTATGGAAGCATTTAACATATCATGCCATTCTGGATTCACTTGGAAGTTCAAATCTAATGCATATCTGTCCTGGTTTTCCTCTCCATGTCATAAACAATGTCATAATGTCATGCCAATATATAACATTATAAAAAAGGTTAGCAGTCTAACCTTTTTCAACAAATCCAGATCATAAGTCCTGGCTTCCTTTTCATATCCTGGTGGCGGAAATGGAAAGCAACGAGACATGGCAGAAGCCCGCAGAATACAAAACAAAAAATGCGAACAACCACCACAAAAGTCAATGCTGGTATGACTTTCCAGTAGCACTATTCCAAAACCGGAACAAAACAGTAACTATGCTCCTGTCCATACACCTTGTCCCAGTGTTTGTTTCCAGCTACAACAATTCACTCCCAGTACAGATTCCAAAATGCACCAACTGCTTAGTATCCTCCACCAAATGTGCACAGAGTTAAACTGAAATTCACAGGAAAACGCAGCTACTAATGAAGGTTATGGCTAATCAACTCTACAATATTGCTAAACTACAGTGGAATATATCAAGGATTCCTGAATGCAACAATAACTCTGAAAGGTTCTTCCTTGATCTTGATTTATGTGAGTCCAAATGGCTTCTTGTGAAATGAAAACTGTTGGCTACAGTGTGGTCTTCTATGCTGCCTAGTTGGCCAATACAACACCATCACCTCCCTTCCCTCATAGCCAAAATCAAACACCCAAAGCATCCAATAGCAGTATATCAAAAAGCTTGAAACAAGAAATCTAACCCTCTAAAGAACTAAAGGCCAATAATCGATTGTTGTTATTACAAAAACTTAAAGCGAGCAATCCGCTTCCATGCCCGATTTCAACAAAAATCCTTGAAAATCCACTCTAAGCAATCTCACAGTTCAATAGCACAGCTCGTAAACAGTCCAACACAGAGCTCCAATCCCTTGATTGAAGGGCCATTCCACACTTGTGCTCCTGAATGAAAACCCTAATCAGTCCAGAAATCACGAAATTCAATCGAACTCTATTGCGATCGGACAAAACCCTAGAAAATATTGCAACCCGCTGCCCCCGAGAACACAAAAACTAATCAAAATTCAACTCGCGGAGAGAACAAAAATGGTAAAGTAGATTTCACAAAAAGGTTCGGCTTTAAGAAACTTGAAGAACAACTAGAAGGAATAATAGTGAATATGAGAGGAAACCCTTTTCCCAAGTTCTCAGTGTAAATGGGAATCAATCAAAAGCAACAAAAGAAGCTGGATTCAATGCGTAAACGGGAAGAGAAAGAGAAAAATCGAGAAAAAACCAAGCCCAATCGTTTTTCAAAACAGGAAAAATTAACAATACGGGAAATCCATGAAGTGGAGATTACCTTGTCCGCTACAACAAAGAGGGCATTGTAGAGGGACAAGATCTCTCAATTGAAGATAGACGAGAGGAGAACAAAATCAAATAAGATTAATCTAATATTTTTTTCTTGTGGGTTAACTCGGTTTCTCCTGTGTAGATTGGGTGTGAATTTTTCTTCTTTTTTCTGTTAACGTTCTGTGTGTTCTTGGAAATCAAATGGGAGTTTGGGAATTTAGTACTTGAGTTTAATGAGAGGAGTAAAAGAGCTTACAAATCTCGCCCTAAAGCCCAATTTATGTGTGGGGAGAGGGAGTTCTAGAGATGCGTCATGCGTGGGCTTTAGCTACTTTCCATAGGCCATTTTTCCATGTCTAGATTGGTCTATTAACGTTGTCTCCTAATAAAACCAAATACATCTCCACTCTTAAGTTGTCTAAATTTACCTCTCATTTCTCTAAACTTTTAAAAATTTCCCTTACTTCCTATATTTTTCCAAATACCTATCATCTTCCTAAAGTTATCTAAAAAAACCTTTAATCATTAAAATTATACATGTCAACTTTTAATTGGATGACATTTTTAAAAAAATCAAACCAATTAGAAGTCAACATGTGACGTCTAGAGAACAAAATTATACACTTTTTATAAGTTGAAGGGGAGTGAGGAATTTTTTTGAAAGTCCGTGAAAGAGAGAGGAACTTTTAAAAGTTAAGATGAGTAATAGACAATTCGAAACAAGTTTAGGAGGATCCAAAAGCATTTAGCCTCTAATAAAATGCTATTATTAAAAATTTAGGCCTAATGCTCTTATATGTCATTGTGATTACCAGAAGTAATCATTTATGTTCCTGATCTTTGTAAATGACCATCTATGCCTCTGAACTTACTACAATCGTACCTCTAGTACCTCTCCATTCATGTAAATCAGTCTCACGTATGCTTGTGAATGACACGCGCGCCACGTCATCGCCACATCAGCGCTACGTCATCACCACATCATCATATAAAAAAAATTAAAATACAATTTGCCACATCATCATCACATCATCCATGTGAAAGTCTCACTTGCTTGACTTTTCAAAGGAAGCTACGTCATCATCCACGTCGGATTCAGGGACATCGGAGGCACATATTTACCAAGTTCAGGGAAATAGATGATTATTCACAAAGTTACTTTGGAAAAAAATAATATCTCCAATGAATTGCAATCTTTTTGCTTCATTTATCACCATTACTTCTCTATTGTATTTGCACCACCCCCTTGTCACTATTACATTGCCCTTATTTCGTTCACTTTTAAGTTGACCACATATTCACCTTCTTCGCCAATGTTCACATTCGTAAACACCACTTTCTCGTCCTCCTTCACTATTACTTCTTTTGCCATAACCATTGCTTCCTCCACTTTCATCATCGATGTTTTTCTGCTCATGCATCCTTGCTTGTATTTAAAATCCACATTAGATGCATACTAATACACAGCTTTTTTAATAAAATAATTTATTTTTATATTTTATTGAATATGTGGTTGAAAAGTACTTTTCTAGCATTGCACTCGTATATCATAAAAAATTCTCAACGATGTAACCAAATAAAAAAAAAGGGTTTCCTTTGTCCAATGTCTTTTATAGCACATTACGAGTCTTGTGAAACACGATTAGTACCATGATACCATGTGAATTCTTGCTAATCAATTGGAAAAGCTGTTAATTTAAACGTTAAGAAAATTTGTTAACACGATTCTCAATATGATTATGGCAGGAGAAGTACAAAATTAAGGAAATAAAACTAGATGAGGCTGAAATATAAGATTTACGGTTCTTTATGATCTGTTGCTCTTTGTTTAATTGTTTTGCTCCCTTATGGGTAGCGTTTTTCCTGCCCTTTGTCGTCTTTTATTCTCTCTTGTATGGGTTGGTGTTTGTGCTTGGCTTTGTCATAACTTTTGTCTTGATGTACTCTATATTTTGATGGAATGAATATGCAATATGTTTGTAGAAAAGAGGAAGAAAAATGCAAGAAGAGTAACAGAAGGCATGCAAACAAAATAACATATAACATAATCAAAACTTAGAATAAAGATAAAACAATAATGAAGTTCATAGTGATTGCATATAATTTTTTTTATAACTTCAAAAACCTCTCTTAAAGTTCCACTGTTTCTCAAAAATACCCTTTAAATTTTTTTTCTCTTAAAAGCATCATTGAAGTTTCGCACTGTTATAAAAAAAACCTACTTTTCCATTCATTAAGGATTACATGCTGACGTGACAGAGAAGTAAAATGCGATTTGACCTTTTAACTTTCGGCACGTCATCAATTAACCGTTCTTGCATGGAAAATAAATTAATTAAAGACACCCTTAATTTTGTATTAATTAAAGACATGAAATACAATGAACTATTTTTTCAGAAATAAATTAACATTTTGTAAATTTTATTAACCTTGTTAATCCTATAGTGCCCAATTTACACAAGCCTGAAATCCTGTTTGTCTCATTTTGTCGTCAGACTCAAATATCTTATCCTACGTGGCAAGAGAAAACATAAAATATTGTTAATTCTCTACTGTGAACAGTGAAATTCACCCATGGATTCCAATAAAGCCATAAACTTTTTCTTTAAAGACAAAAAAACCCTTGTTTTGAAAATATCTAGAGACAAAATAGAAGCAAAAGTCGGTGATACAAACGGCAGATAAACAAACTTGATGTTATAAATACTCGAAATTCTTCACTCTTAAATCTTCATCTGCCCTTAAACCCTAGCCTCGGCCTCTATTTTTCTCCGATTTTCTCACCAAAAGGTAAGCTCATTCTTGATTCCTTAAATCCTAATTTACAGGCGTTCAGTTTTTGTTCCTAATTGTCGTTCAATAGTTAGGCTACTTGTTCATCAGTTGTACTGTATGATCTGGTTATTTTTCTGTAGTATCAATGGCTTTCTGCAACAAAATCGGCGGCCTGTTGAAAGCAGAGAACGGATATATGCTCAATTCCATTCGGTGCATGTCCTCTAGAAAGCTCTTCGTTGGAGGTATTGATTACCGATTTCATGTTGCGAGGATTTTGTCTTTGGTATATGCGATTGAGATTTGGCTCGTAATTTCGTCATTTGCCTCGCTTTTTAGGTCTTTCCTATGGGACTGATGACGAGACTCTGAGGGACGCATTCTCTAGCTTTGGTGATGTCTCTAATGGTAAGTTTTTATGCGCGGTTGAACTCGCTGTCTGTTAGTTGAAAGATTATAAAAGTTGATCAGTGATTTATTATAAGCGTTTCCTTTTATTTTCTCTGTCCCCAATTAGGTATTGTAGTAGCTTTATTTGATGTTTTGAATTCGTGCGCATATTCTTAGTCCTTGATATTAACATCAATTATGTTCAAAGGATTCCTTTGTTTTCTGCAATCAGTAACAATAAAGTGTGTTGGGGGATGCCTCAGGATTGGTTCATAGCAAAGAAATTAAAAATCAAATGACAAATTTCCTTTGGTTTCACCTGATGTTTGTTGGCATTCAAAGCGCTAAAGAAACTTGTACAATTTGTAGGAACAGAATGTGCTATTTTTCTTTCAGTCCTTTGTAGGAACATTGAA
Source organism: Euphorbia celastroides (assembly GCA_948291685.1). NCBI lineage: Eukaryota > Viridiplantae > Streptophyta > Magnoliopsida > Malpighiales > Euphorbiaceae > Euphorbia > Euphorbia celastroides. Next base: position 3,370 of record CAOJBJ011011131.1, on the reverse strand, counting down.
GGATGTGAAAAAGGACTAGCTGAATTTTAAGTTACATGAAGTGCCAGTTTTTAATGTGAACTTTGATAGTATATTTGGCTCTTCTTCACAGCAAGGGTTATCAAGGATAGAGAAACTGGAAGGTCAAGGGGATTTGGATTTGTTGAATTTGAAACCATTGAATTAGCAAGCTCAGCATTGTCAGCTATGGATGGCAAGGTTAGTAAAAGAATGCTCAAAAGATATTGATTCTCTTTCTCACATGCAACTTAGTAAATTAATGTTATAACCTTTTCAGGAATTACATGGACGGAATATTCGTGTTACTTTTGCAACCGAAAGATCTAACAATCCTCGGCCGTTTAACAACAATTATCAGGGTGGTGGAGCTCAACAGTTCAACAACAATTATCAGGGTGGTGGAGGGTATGGCAATCAACGCTATTAAGCGGTTGATGCCATCGATGGTCTTGCTTCTCTGTCTGGTATTACTATTATTTGTTTCAAATCAATTTTAGGATTTTCTGTTGCGGTGGGTTGCTTATATGTGTTTCTTAACAACTTACAGCTTAGGCTGTTGCCAAATATATTTACTGCCTGCGAAGTTATGATTTCAGGCTTGTGCATTTGTTGTGTTCATCTGCTTACTAGTGCCGTTCGAGTGCTTATTTGAGATTGCAGAATAATGCATTTCTAGCAATTAAATAAATCGAATTTGAATTTACATACAAATCTGTAAATTTTGTATGTAAAATCAATTGATCGAATTCTTTCATGTTGAAAGGTTTCAAACATGGCCTGAAGTGTGGCCTTAGAGCCCTGTCACTTGGTGTGGCCTTTGAGCGACCTCCATTTAAGGTCCAGGTTAAGGAAACTGATTCTACAACTTAGTCCTTGGAAATGATAAAACGTGAGGGATGTTAAGTCCATTTTTTGGGTGTTGTATTCCTTGTTGAACTTCGAATCTTCTCAACTTTTGGTGTTGTTAGAATTGTCACTCGGAGAGTTACATGTGGTTGAGATGGTCTTTTGACACTGCCAGTAAAATAGGATAGCTTATTCACAGCTCATGATGGGTGACATTTGTTCAATATCACATTTAGAGTTCGTTTGGTTCAGGGAATGATTGTTCTGCGCAATAGAAAAAAAGAACGGAAAATGGTTAGACATGGTATAGTCTTTATCTTGAATCCGTCATCGAAGGGATTGCTATTCTGAGATTATAGATGTTATTCGTTCTCGAAATAAAGGAATAGCGTTGGAATAGCTATTCTTTCCAGTGACGGATTAGAAGTTAATACAAACTTATTTTTCATTGTTGCTATTCTGCGGAGTAGCAATTGTATGGACGAAACGAGCCCTTAGTGGAACAAGTACTATTTTATTTTTTGACAGCGAAGTGTTCCAGTGACTCGGATTTCTGTCTTTCACTCCACCCTAGCTTTTCCATATTCTTCGTAGTCATTTCAACCCATGCAATTGAAATTCAGCAGTATAACTCTAAAGATAGGTTAGAAACTGTTATTTTATGAAACATTAATTCATTTTATATGTAAGATTGTTAAGCCTTTTTCGCAAAAGACGATAGTCTTAAAATCATCGATAGTGCACCAACTTTATCGTTAGTGATATAATGGTATATGAATTTTAAAATTTGACATAATGATACATGAACTTAACATTTAATTAACATAATGGTCAAATTTAACATTAATTGTCAAATATACCCTTACAGCTCCACTATCAAATTTAAGGTGTCCAATTAACCTCAATTTCGTTCTTAGCTAAGAATAAATTATGATATATTTGTATAGTTTTGTAATAGGATGTGATGGGGTGCATTCAGAAGTTGCAGAATGGCTATGACTGTCAACACCAATTGACTCGAAATATTCGTGGACTGTCATATTTACCACGAGGCCATGATCTTGAGCATCATGCACAGCAATTCGTGGATGTAGGCAAAGGAACTAATTTTATCAATAGCTATTGATGATTAGTTAAACTGAAGGTTCAAAAAACGAACTGGTGTGTTATTAGCCATTGATGGTTGAAGAAGATAAATGGCATTAATGAAATTTTCTAAATATTGAAACAAATTGTTACGCGTTTTTAGAAAGATGAGGGTATTTTCGATACTTCAACTATTATATTAATTAAGTGATAAGTTCATAATGAATAATTATGTAAAGTTTTAAAGTTTATGTACCATTATGTTAGTAATGACAAAGTTTGTGTACTATCAATGATTTTAAGTCAAAGATGATATCATGACACATGTATATAGTTCACTATTATGTTCGTTCTCATATATCATTCAACTCTCAGTAACCGATTTTTCTAGTGACAAATCAAGTTGTGGTACAAGACAATTCAAAACCATTTAAGCTGCACGCTTTTTTTTCTTCGAGTAATAGAAGGTATTTTATATTAAAACCAATTAACACGTTAACTGCGCAATTTCATGCACTTATTTATATGTTTTCATCCAAACAAAATAATAACTCAATTATCAGAGAATAAAAGGTTGAATATTCTAGCTCCTTTGAACTAAGATCGTGATAAATTGCAAAGTTGTGGGTATTAAGTTACTACATTATTCTTACTGAAGTAAATATTATGCGTACGCTGCTCCCTTTGACCGTAAAGGAGATTTATACGTTCATTGTATATTTTTTTACATAAAGAATTTGGCGCTTGGAATAATTTTTCTACAGCAATTTAGGTCAATGTTCTTTTCGACTTTATGGGTGTTGACAAGACTACATCAAACTGAAATTTATTTAAATAATTTTTTAATAATAAAGAGCCATTTTGTCTAAATTGTTGATTGTGAGGATTGAACCCACAACCCCATACTTGTTGATTATGAAATTTCTTTGAAATTAATAAAATTTATTAGCTGAAATTTATTTGATACTTAACCTAAATTATTGAAGCTAATCAAAGTTCATTGAATTTTATATTTATGTGTTGTAACTTAATGAAATGGAATGAATCAAATTGAATACAAAATAAGTTGAAAATAATAGATTTTTTTAAGAATTATGATTTTGAAGGAGCCAAGGTTCGATCCCTGACCATCCTCATCCAAGCAATATAGATGTACCACTCGACCAAAGTACCATTCGACCAAATGTCAATTGGTAAAAATAATAGAATTAAGTGTGAAATATTGGAGATTTTTATGACAGAAAGATACTGGCTCAAAAGCAAGACATGCTTTCAATAATTTTTTTTTGAGAGTGGGTTTGTGTAAATGTGAGAAAACACTTTTTTATGTGATATTTTTTAAAATGGAGTCGCCACCCGGGAAACCCGGAAAAAACTAACCAATTTTATTTTAACCTCGAAACAATAAAATCGATAGAGATTCGGGTTCGTCGATGAA